>PVJC01002060.1:0-83793 GCA_004026665.1 Murina feae | reverse complement strand
CCATGGTCTATTAACTACCATATTAGCTGAGACTGAAACCCTGTGAGGCTCCATTTCCTTACTTGTAAATAATGGGCACAAAACCCATCTTACAGCAAGATTATGTCCAAAACCGATGGCACAGAAAATGGACCCCACAAAGTAGTATCTTCCTACCAACATTTTTTTTTCTCTTTCATGATCCTTTGACAATAGGAGCTTGAGCTGTTGTTCTAATTTTAGTTAATCCTACTTCAGGAGAAAGTATCTAATAAAATTATTTATGCTGAAGTGTGAGATACTATAAGATTACCAAACCAGAGGTTCTCCTTGCCAAAGAGAAATCCCAGAGGGCAATGCTTAACCCAAGGGTGTGGGTATCAGTTTCTGACATGGAAGTTACAGGCATATTTAGAGTCTATTTCTTAAATTACATCATATCAGCAATGACAAATTCTGCTTGCATAAAGAGCCAGCCTTTGGGTGGTGGTGGCAAATTTATCTTTCTAAGAAAAATATATGTCATTAATAAAAAATACTTATTGGAGCTCTCTTCCTTGATAGACTGATTAATGATAGGGGAGCTTTTCAATCTTTTGATATTCAAATCATTTTTCCCATGTAGTCATTATTTTACTTGCCTTTCTTTTCACTGCTAATGACTCATCAATGGAAGAAAATACTAGGCACTCCCACACCACTGAGCTATTTTGACTATAAGATAGACAGTGGTGGTCACACATTGGTCCAGCTTAAATCATTACAACTCATTATTCAGCCCATGCTGGCCTCAGAGTAGCAGTACAACATACTAGATGGAGGCTTTGGCATCAGAAAGTACTAGACTCTACTCGAGTCAAATCCTGACTCTACTTTTCTCTCATTTTGAAACTTTGGGAACATCAGATTCCCTAAATTCTAGTTTCCTCATCTGTAAAATGACGATAAAAACATCCTCAGGCAGGGTTGTTGGAAAAATATATTAAAGGGAATTTTGTATGTAGCTTGCCTAGGATTGCAGCAAGCACATACTAGGCTATAAACAATAGCTCTAATGATAAAAGAAATGCAATTGAAGAATACAGAATCATAGACCAGTAGAGCTATCTGAGACCTAGTAGTTCAGCTATCTCAGGGGCTCTGCTTAGAAGACCTTGGCCTCCACCTGGACTCTGAGATTCCTTCCCATCTTCTAGATTCAATCAGATCAGCTTCAGTTTTACTTGTTTTTATACATTGAGCTTCTAATCAAGTTTTTTTGAAGAAAGGTGTCCAATGCTAAAAACAAACACATAAAACTCTGGAAATCACTGTGCTAAACAAGTTATTGAGAAAAAAAAAAAAATAACCATCACCACCACACACATAAAAACAATAAGCTCAATATGGAATATGATCATTTCTAAACTACAGTCTATGAATGTATTTAGCAATTTATAACAACCTTTTATGAAATATTAACACTCATTTTTCCCTCTGGGAACTTAATACAGGAAAGCCACCATATTGAGTTCCAATTATGTCCTAGGCACTGAGGTCAGTGCTTTCGGTTGATTCTAATGTAGGGTAGTATTTTCTTTAAGCAAGCTACAAAGACCAGTACAGGAGAACTAGCAATGTGTGTTGATAGGGCACTACTTAAGACACATGCTATGAGTGCCTGCCATTTCCATTTTATCAAAGGTCTCAGAAGCACTGTAAGATAATTATTGATAATCTGGGTGAAGACCCCTAACTCAAATCCAATTAGCAGAATCTGTGGGTAATTTCAGGCATTGGGGCACCTTGCCCCCACACTCCTCAGCTGAGTGGTCTTCAGAGCCTTGTTTCTGATCTTAGCTCTGATAGTGGAGCCCCCGGAAATGGGAAAGGCTTCAGTGTCCCCAAACCACTCCCTAGAGCATCTCAGCATTGGAATTAATTTACCAAGGGTTTCCAAAGAGTGACATGGAGATTAAGCCATAGCATCTCCCTGGGTGTTAGCATGACAGAAGCTACCTACAGTGAAGGTTTTCACAAAAGGGAAGGGACCATCGCCAGCAAGTGACAGGGAAATACATTGGCGATACAGAACGGAAATATTTGTATGCTATAATCCTGTTTTGATTTCCTTTAAGAAAGAGGATTATTGGGTGTTTAAACAAATATTAGCCCAGTCAAATGTCATGCTTCTAAATGATCTAATCTATTTATTTTGTGTTTAGAAACCACAAACCCAGATTAGAAGAAGGTTCTGGTTTACCGGTATTGGAATAGAATATAAGGGGAAGACCTGGATGTGGTCCTTCCGAGGAATGACCGGATTGGAGATCTGGAAGGCCAAGTTAAATTGTGTCCTTTGTTTTCTGTGAGATCACACACTACACTGGTTGAGGACACTTCTTGCCGTCAAACTGTCATGGGGGCTACAAAAGGGAAAGTTGCAAATAGCCTTGGGCTCCTCCTTTCTCAGCCAAAATCAAAGAGTCGGCTTTACCCAGGGCAGATCATATGCGAGAGCACAGTCCTTGGAACTGAATCTGAGTTGACTGTGCAGGGTGTTTTTCTAAATGAAAGACTGGAGGAAAGTTTGGTCACCGCTGGTCTTCCCCAGGTAATTACACCCACAGCCACCTCCCAAGCCCTATGAAACCTCTCTGCCTCCTGTCCCTATCTTGGAAGTTAAAGAAAATTGAAATGTTTGTGATTTATTTTTATAGGCAACCATCATCAAATGGAATGGAGGCACATTCAATATATATATTGTTTGGAAATGGTAAAAAATGGGGATAGCTTCTACTGGAGAATGAATATTTTCTACTTTCAGAAAAATTCTCTGCATTCCTCTTAATCAATACAATTAATGTAGCTTTTATCTAAAGTTACTATTTTTTAAAAAACTGCCTTCCACTTGGCATCCAAAATCAAAAGGGTCCCCAATTAAGAAAACATTTTCTGTTATGCTGAATTCATGTTGCTGTACTATGAGCTCTGACATTTTGTTTCTGTGGTAACCAAAATCAGCTGATTAGTTGGCATGGCAACCGAAAAGATGTAATCCCTGCAGACACACTCTAATCAATGCCCCCAGCACAGATGGTCTCCGGAGGATCAACAAGAAAGAGGCTGGCAGGCATTCAGCGTGTCACGTGCTAGCTTGAGACTAGGCCAGGGATGAGAGAACTAAAAAAGAACATTTCTCAAACTAACTGGTAGCTTTTTAACCCTTTTCTTTCTCTGATTAATTGTGAAGCAATTCAAACCATGTAGTTACATATATAATACAATACTCATAGAACTTTTATGAAATAAAATGTGCTTTTTAAATACGTATTTATTTAATTGTCTTGGTCTTTATGCCTGGAATAGTATGCATAGAGTAGTGTTATAATAATAATTATTTTAGTTAGTAGATTACTAGCTTATTATAAAAGGACACAACTCAGGAACAGCCAGATGGAAGAGATGCATAGAGCAAAGTATGTGGGAGGGATAAGGAGATTCCATACTCTGAGAGCTCCGCTCTCCCCCAAAACCTATGGGTTTGCCAACCAGAAAGTACTGATTAGTGCTTTTAGATTAACAGTTGTATAAAGCCCATTGTACTTTACTTAGAGAAACTGTTCATGTAAATGCATATATGTGCATACATTAGAGCAATATGGTTATTATCTGTAATAATTTGGTTATTCAGAATAAGCACAAGGTCCAAATCCTGGATTAGCACATGGTATAACGTGGCTCAGGGTAGAATGATGAGCTAATGGTCAAAGACAAGAATGAGTATTCAGATAGGTACACTTCCATGATACCTGGCTACAGTGGCAAACCATTTCATCATAAATAATTGAGACCAAAAAATAAATAAATCTATGTTCATAGAATTGATAGGGGTGTTAATGGCTGTAATTATTGTCGTAATTTGCAAAACCTAAAAGTCACCCAACACATACCCCAGGGAGGGCTCATCTCAGCACCTGCCAGTGCCGCACCCTCACATATAATTTGAGGGTCTTTGATTGTGAAAACCTTGGTGAGGTGCTCTTCTGATATGAAGCCTTGTTTTCTGTTTGATTTGAAATTGAATACAGAAAAGAAAGGCTTCCTAATGTGTGCTTTAAAATTCTAATTACATATTTATCCATATTCTATAATGTTTTCGAGGCTCAGGAAATTGCAAAATGTGTACTATGCTCCTGAGGAATATTAAGTGTTACTGTTGATTAGGACTGTGGCAGATTTTTGATTCACCAGTTGACCAAATTTTCATAAAAGCAACTCAGAACCACTGGCTCAAATGCTACTTGGGGAATTAGAGTTTATTGATAGACTAAATTAGAACCATGTGCTAAGTAATGCCATGTACTAACTAATAGCCAGTTCCCCGCCTCCCCCCCCAAAAAAACAAAGCATCAGCTTCCGAACTATTTCTCTCTGTGACACTGGAAGTTCACTAACCCACTGTTTTATACTAAATGGACTGATTATTTTCTTACATGGAGATGAGTTATTTTTAATTAACATAAGAACAAAAGAAAAACGGGAAAGGTTCTTTGGGTTGTATAATAATCACGAAAGAGAACCCTTTCAAATTTTCTAAAAATAAATGTGCATAATTAGAATCTGGACTAAATCCACTTAGCTAAGCTACATTTCCCAGAAAGTAATATTTCTCATTGCAGTATGGAAATATTCATTACAAGATCTGGCAGATAGTCTTGCCATGGAGGAGAGTCAGATGGGTGATATAAAGAATTGAAGATAGCTCGGCCTGTGTGACCCAGTAGGTTGAGCAACATCCCATGGACCAGGAAGTCACTGGTTTGATTCTACTCGGAGTACATGCTTGGGTTGCGGGTTTAATCCCCAGTTAGGGGGGTATACAAAGACAGCAGCCAAACAATAATCCTTTCTTATTGATTTTTCTTTCTCTCTCTTCCTCTCCCTTCTTCTCTCTGAAATCAATAAAAACATATTTAAAAAAATAAAAAAATAAAGAATTGAAGCTTTAGGCCGGGAGAGCTGGGTTCAGGAGAATGTGCAGGTCTTCCTGGAAGGTGCCTTGGATGCCTGGACAACCACTCAGCCATCTGAGAGGGGAGCATTCCAGAATGAGGAAGAATGCAATAGAGAAAACTCTGGTTTCTTCATTAGAATAATTAAAAAAACAACAACCACTTTATCAATTCACCAGGAGAATGGGACTCTTTTTAAAAAAAAATTTCAAAACAGCCCTAAATAAATAGCACTATATCTTCAGAGCAACTGACTATTGTCATTTATAGAAAAGTTTTGTCCTAAGAAAGAAAGAAATAATATAAAAAGATGCTCGCAAGACATATTTTTCTACCAATGGCCACAGGTTTTGTAAATATCTCCTTCATTATGGCAAAAGTTTTATTTATCATGGATTCCCTCCCCCCCAACGCATAAAGAATTTGGGAGTTTTTACTGAAATACTTACAAGTAACACTAAATCTTAAAAAAAAAAAAATCTATAATAATAAAAGTGTAATATGCTAATTAGACTGGACGTCCTTCTGGATGACCTTCCAGACAAAGCCACAGTGGCAGGGGCTGAGGCAGAGGCAGCTGCTGGCAGCAGGGGCTGAGCCCCTTGCACGGATTTTGTGCATCAGGCCTCTAGTAATAATAGTAAAGATAATGAAGTAGCAGAGAAAGGCTTTCTGTGCAGGGTTGGACTTTGCAACACTAGACGTGGACTGTGGATCCATCTGATCTACAAGACTAAGTAGATGTATTAAGTCTCCAAAATGAAATGAGACACAGACACATTAAACAGTCACCCAAGGGATCATCCCTTTCCACAGAGCAAACTCTTCCCAGCACCAGCTCTGCACACAGTGGGAAACTTCTTTGTCTCTGATTGACAACCTTCCTCTCTGCTCAACTGTCAAAGAGGAAGAAAGAGAAAACCGCCTTACATTTCAAATGTCTAGCCAATCAATGATTCTCTCTCATTATTAATGTTTTTCCCTCTTCCTCTCCCTTCCTCTCTGAAGTCAATAAAAAAAAAATGTTAAAAAAATAAGCTTCTGTTTTGCCAGATTCTATGACTAAATATTGGCTCTTGCTATTTTTCTACTTGGGAGAAGATATAAAGGGGTTGACTCTAATGTTCCAGAAAGGTCTTTGTCCAGAGGAAGCACTCCACATGGTAATTATCTATGCATGGGAGAAGTCATAGGTGGTTTGTTGTGTGTTTTTTTTTTTCTTTTTCATTTCAAATCCTTCACAGGGCCCTGAATTCTGCCTCAATGTTTTATCCGATCCTCCTCCTCTCCTCCCCATGTTTCTCATTCTCTCTCTCACAACTTCTTGCTCACTTGCTGACCGACCAATCATAGAAGTTCTCAGAATTTGGGAAAATCACCTTTAAGCTCCACATTTCCTAAATTCTTTTATATTTTTATGTTCCTTAAAGATTATGGTTAGTTGAGTTATGGTAAGTTGGATTTTCCTCCTGTCCAGTTCACACTGAATTTAGCTTTAAGAGTGTTTAATTCAGTAACATATAGAATTTCTTCAGCAACTAATGGTATTATGACAATCATTGTGATTCTATGTGGTCTTTGGATAAACTGGAGTGTATCTCTGAATCAGACGATCAACACTGGGAAAACATTCCTTTACCTGTAGAGGATCTTTTGTATAAAAACTAACATTCTAATTTAGTAACGTGGGTTTAATAGGCAGCTGACCCGTTCTTGCCCTTAATTTTGAGGCTCTATCATGCTTGACTCCACTTATATGCCCACAACTGAGAACAGTGTTCACTATGAATCTAGCTAGCCATGTTGCAAACATAAGAGATAATCTCACAGTGCTGAAAGTGTCTAAGATATGAGAAATCAGCTCAAAGTTCCAGAAGAAAGCTTCCATTATTATCCTTAAATATACACAGAGAAGAACAAACCATGTTGGACTTGGCCTCTTACCTTAGTAAACATGGGCTTCCCATGCTGGGTGACCATCGCACACTGGTCACAGTCCACTGTAATGGATGAGTTGTGGTACGACTCCTTCGAGTGTTTGAGAATGTAATACAGGTCAGTCACCCCTCCTTCAAACACAGTGCTAAAGTAGCGGGGGATGAGGGTCCTGCCGATAGCTGGGAAAGAAACAAAGACAAACAAAAAAGGAATGAAAGTATCTGGCTAGTCTCACACACCCCACACCATCGCCAGATCTGCAACTGGATACAAGACATCGCAAGAGAGGATTCCAGGAGGCAAATTTCTCTTTACAAATAGCCACAACCCTTCTGGGTTATAGCTTATAAAATAAAATCCTCAGCTATTCAGACAAAAAATTGTACAGTCATCTCTCCAGGTTTTGTGTCCTTTGAAAGTCAACAGTGAAAGGGGTAGAATTTTTTAAAATTTATCTTCATTGTTGAAATGAAATGTATTAGAGATCTTCCCATTTTTCTTCATTTACCTCCTTTACCCTATCTCCACCCCCCACCCACCCAAGTCTTCCCCACACTATTGTCTGTGTCCATGGGTTATGCATGGATGCATATAAGTTCTTTAGTTAGTTTCTCCCCAAACCCATTCCCACCCTCACCTTCCCTGAGATTCATCAGCCTGTTCCATGCTTCTATGTTTCTATTTTATTCATCAGTTTATTTTGTTCATTAGATTCCACAAATGAGTGAGATCATATGATACTTGTCTTTATTTTCTAAAGAATAGAAACAAACACATTGACCTCATGTATGTTCTCTAAGTGAACATATTTCCCCAAAATAAAACACACCCAATCCACTTGAATTTTTAATGGATTGCTTACAGGCCCGTTTTTAATCATGTTTTAGTAGCAGTTTCATAATAATAAAAATTTAATAATGTAGTGCCTGATAGTGTGTGAAGAGTTTTGGCATTCAGACTTGGATCTTCAGAACAACCCTGAGTGTTGGGGACTGAGACAAAAAAAAGTTATTATTGAAAGAAAAGAAAAAAGGCTATTTGGAATGTTTCGAAGCCACATAACTTGTGAGTAGAAAACTAGGGTCTCTAATTCCAAATCCGCAAACACCCAAACAGTCACTCTTTCTAACACTGTGTTTCAAACCGCTTTACTGAAGGGAAATCTTTAAAAAGTGAACTGTACCTACACATACAGAGACCCGCACCTGTGTCAGTACTGACTGTTCATTCTGTCTGCTTCTGGATTGGACAGAATATCTTTCTAAGATAAAAGGCCCATTTGAAGAGAATTCAGTGCCTTCCACTTGGTCTAAGTTGGTCTCCTTTATTCCCTACGCCCTATCCTGCCTCATTTCAGTTGAGCGATTGTTAAGTAGCTGGTTCTCTCTGATATATGATCCTTAGAAACAGCTAACAAGTCCTTTGCTTCAGCAGAGATTTTTAAATCCTCTTACATTGAAAATCCCAACTCATAATATCAGGAATTTTGCCTATGTGCAGATTTGAGGCAAAGTACTAAAGCACCCTCAAGGGATCCCAGGTTTTTAATCTCTTACATTCCCTATACATGGCCTCCTGAAAGACAAACATAATATTTAAAATAAATAAATTACCAAAGAGAGCTTTGGTAGGAAACATCATGCAACCTTCCCTTGAATGTTTTAATATGGTTAACTTCATTTTGAAAGAATCAGTGTTAATCTATTCCATATGGATCTATATCTCTTTTGTACAGTACTTGGGGGCAAGGCGGGGGGGGGGAATACACTATAAAAAGAATACCCTGTCAAACAGTTTTCTGAAACAATCTCTAAAGAATCCTGACATGGATGACTGGTCTCTGAATAATTTATAGAGTTGTTAGTGCTTCATATTTACTGCAGTTAAAATTAATCAACAAATATGTTCTGCATATTCCTGGATCTTTGGCAATTCTATCTTAAATAATCCTTATACATACATTCCTAAATCCTGCCTAATCCCCAATAGCACATGTTCATTCATTAAATACAAAATTCAAATAAAGAATAATTTGAGCCCACCATAAATGTATGCATGGCTTATATTGTAAAGAAAACTTGGTTAATGCGAAAAACCTTATTGTACTTTGCTAAACAGTTAAAATTAAAAAATGCATTTCAAATATTCTAACTTAAAACTAAGTACCACAAAAGAGCACTAGTAATTTGACATTTTGGGGATCTGTACTGTGAAGAATAAATACAAACCATAAAAAAGTAGAAGCAGGGTGGAAATATTACACCACTGTATCCAAGGAATTGTCCTAGTAAAAAGGTTACTGGATTAGACACATTGCAGTTTATTCATCGTGAATCTCGCACAATTTAATTCCTTTGCAGTAGCATTTGCTGTATTATTATCATCATTTTCATTCATAGCGTAAGAAAACTTGAATGAGAAAAAGTCAGAGATTCCTTAAATTTAAACCTAAATTATTAATTAGCTCTCCAACTCTAGAAAATGTACAAACTGTATGGGAAAGATCCCTAAAGGAGAAAGGCAGCTTTGCTTCATGGAGTACTTTCTAGCACTCTAGGAAATGGTTGCTATGGAGACCTGAGATGGGTTTCCAGCCCTTTCGCTTTGTGGGACTGTCCTTAGCATTTTCCCCATGGTCTTGTTTGGACCCTCGCTCACACAGCTCCGTTATCCACTGTAATAGCCTGCACTCTGGGGGTCCCACTGAACCATGGCAATGGTGGTCACATCCTGTGCAGTGCAGTCTCCCCTCCTCAAATATGGGCGGGTCCCGTGGTCTTCTTTAACCAGTAGAATGTAGCATAAATGACCTGGTGCCGGTTTGGAGCTAACCCTTGTCCCCTTTGTGCTTGGGGCAAGTCATGGAGATGTACAAAGTTCAGCTACTGTAAGACTGCCATAGCGCAGGAAGCCCAATCTAGCTGTGCGGATCACTCCTGTGAAGGAGAACTGCTTCTTGCAGAGAACAGCCCAGCTGAGCTTCCAACCAACAGCCAGCACCAACTTACTTGTGTGGGTGAGGCCCTCGTGGGAGGTGAATGCTTGAGTTCCCATCGCTGCCTCAAGAGATGCACCATCTCCCATGTGCTTTGCCAAACTGCAGAATCATGGGTAAGCAAAAGCAGTGTTTGTGTTTTAAGCTAACATGCTTTGGAATCCTTTTTTTTTTTTTAATGTGCCAGTGAATAATCATAGCACCCTTGCAAATCCCTAGGCTGCAAAGATGGGCAAATTACTATTTTTCCCTGAAAGAGGGCAGTTTTGCCGCTGAAAACGTATGAGTATAGAAATACAGAAGCTGCCGTCCAGAGGGACAGAGGGCTGCTGTGGACTGATTTGGGCCCTCGTCTTAGCTGGGACTGAAGGCAACCTTAGTCCTTGAAGGTCCCACTTTTGTAAGATGTGCCTGCTCCTCTCTTTTTTAAATAAAAAAAATTAAAAATTTCTTTGCGTAAGTTGGGAATAGCTTTCTGTTATTTGCAAACAGAGGAACCCTGATTCATGCTGTCCATCCTGTTCCAGCATGGAGCAAGGTAGCAAACACTGAGCTGCAAGAAAGAGATGAGAATGAGAATCTGCAAACGATATGAGTCTCTCTTTGTGTCAGAAGCTGAAGGGGATAAAGAGACAGTATTAGTTTTCTACTCACACTAACAAATGATCACAACTTTAGTGACTTAATTTCCACTTGTCTATCACCTCACACACTGTTCTGACGATCTGACTGGATCTTGATGGGCTAACAGGTGTCAGAAGGGCTACCTTCCTCTGTGGGGGCTTCAGGAGAGAATCCCTTTTCCTGCTTTTTTCCAGCACTGAGGCTGCTGCCACTCCTCAGCTGTGGCCCTTCCCCCAGCCTCACATGCAACAATGGTCATGGAATCCACATAGGGCATCACTCTGGCTCTCCCTGCTGCCTCCCTCTTCATTTTTAAGGACCCTGGTGGCTGCCTTGTACCCCAAATAACCGGAGTCATCTCCTGCCTCAAGGTTCTTATTCAGGTCTGCAGAGTTCCTTTTGTTAGTAAGGTAACAGCCACAGGCTCCAGGGATTAGCACTGGATGTCTTGGAGGGGGGAAACTGTGTTGCCTTCCACAGAGAATATCCTTGCCAAAGAGCGTCTGTTCTGCAAGGGAGATGAGTAAAAAAATGTCACTTGTGCACACACACACATGCATGCACACACAATGAGCAATATACAGGTAATGTGCAGTGAATGGGAGAGACAACCGGATAGAAAAACATCACATGTGCATGAGGAAGTCACTCTGCAGCTCACTCATTGATTCTGTAAATATTCACTGAGCCCAGCATAGGTGCAAAGCCCCTTGGTAGGTTCTGGAAACACAAAGACAGGCTGCTGTCCCTATCTTTCAAACACAACTCTAACAAGAGAGTTAACAAGCATCTAAGTATCTATAATACAATCTTACCTAATAATAGACAAACATGTAAATTGACCATCCCTCTGCTACACTGACCAGCCAATCAGGAGCGTATGCAAATTAACCCAACAAAGATGGTAGTTAATTTGCATGTGTAGGTGTGAAGTGGAGGAGGGAAGACTGAAGCCTCCTGCCAGAGCAGCAAAGGCCTGGGTCCCGGGTGCTGGAGGAAAACCAGTGCCAATTCTGGCAGCCTGGGGAAGAGTAGGCCTATTGCACGAATCTCTTCATGCAACGGGCCTCTAGTGTGACAATAAAGCAAAAAACAAATTTGTGATTTTGACCTCTTTGCCAGTTCCTTCTGATGCCTGAATTCAAAGTACAATTGTATTACTTTTGAAGCACTTAGAAGATTAAAATGTCCTTTTAATTTCATAAATCTTGCAACCACACTGCACAGCCTAATATAAATGACTTTAAATCAGTAGACATTTCAGATTTAGCTCTGGCGATCCCCTATAACTCATCAGCCACACCAAATCTATTCAAATGTTATACTGTCACATTCATATGCTAGACTTACATTTTGCATTTGTGCTTTAATTCTTGGAATTAAAAAGAATTTAAATATTGATATAACTAAATCTACACTGTGTTCCCAGTTAAAGAATTACATTTTACAAATATTCCTGATGAGAGATTAAGACTATTGGAGATTATAACAGAGATTCTATTTTTCTGACACATTTGGGTCAAAAACTCCAAAAGTTAGGAAAGGACAGTAAGGTGAGCAAGATAGCTCCAGGAAGATGTTCTGTGATGTTAGGTGAGTAGAATCCTATATAACAAAAGCCTAATATGCTAAATGTCCAGTCATCCAGTCAGCTGTTCAACCAATCAACGCATAATATGCTAATAACATGCTAAGGCCACTCAACCGCTTGCTATAATGGGCACTGACTACCAGGGGGCAGACAGTCGACCAGTCACTATGATGTGCACTGACCACCAGGGGGCAGATGCTCAATGTAGGAGCTGACTTTCACAGGGGGAGTGCCGCTCCTTCAGGTTCATGGCTGATGAGCACAGTGGTGGTGCCGCCTCCGTGGCAGCACTAAGGATGTCCCACTGCAATTAATGAATGAGCTGCAGAGTGACTTCCTCATGCACATGTGATGTTTTTCTTTCCAGTTGTCTCTTCCATTCACTGTGAGAGTGTGCAGACCGGGCTGAGGGAGCCCCCCTGAGTGGATGAATTTTGTGCACTGGGGCTCTAGTATAGTATATATTGTGTAGCTATGCATTTATGAAACAGAAAAGAAAATCATAGATTAAATTACTGAGAAACCCAAAATGAGTATAAAGAATGCCTAAGTAATACTCTACTTTATAGGTAAACATTAGTCCAAAAATAGCTAAAAATTTGTTCATAGGTAATTTGGAAATTGAGCTCTGAATTGCAGTTCCTTGGGAAGTTTTTCATTGTTCTGTTTTGTGCCTAACCACTGACCTCCACTCTCCAATAGTTCTTGCTATTGGAGCTGGTAGGCTGACAGTGCTGTGGAGACAAGATCTAGCTTCCATCTTTTTTTGTAGGTCTTACTTGTGGATGTTAGAATATGTCAGCATACTTACACATACTGGCTGATTTTTCTCCATTTAGAAGCTAAATGGTACACACTGGGAACTCTTAATCATTAAAAAGATATAAACTACAGTGGATCTATCTTTTAGGACATTTCATCTCTATTATATCTCATCTCTTTTAGAGCATTTCATCTCATTTCACCTCTATTCATCTCTATGTCATTAAGAAATGCTTTTAACTCTTAAGAATATTTGTAGGTAATTCACATGAAAGAAATTGCAAGTAGAAAATAATTATATGGGGAAATGTTCAAACTAGTAATCAAAGTATAAATTAAAATAATAAAAACAATTAAATCATAAAGCTGGTGAATTTGTGGTGGAACAGGCATACTCAAATACTTGCAGGGAAATCAATAATTATGCCTTATCTTGAGAATCTGTAATTTTGATAATTTATTAGGTGTGACTCTGTTTTTACTACTTTTGCCAAATTATAATTCTAATGTTCAGATCATAAGTGCTCTGAATTTCTTTGAGTCCTAATTCTAAGACCTTTTGATAAGAGATTATCTTTTACTATTCCAAATGCCTGTATTTTCTATGTGTCAAAGACAATTCACTTCAAAAAATAAAATGAAATGAAATAAGAGTTTGAGATCCCTGATTAAAATGCAGAATAATGGGAAGATTCACAACTAATGATGTATTAGTACCGGTTTACACTTGATAATTATTTAATGAATAGAGGCCTGGTGCATGGGATTTGTGCACTCATGGGGGCATGACCTGCGAGGATTGGCCCACTGTGGGAGCACAGCTCATCCCAGTAAGCCGAGCGGCATTTCCACTGTGTGAGCACACTGACCAACAGGGGGCAGCTCCTGCATTGGGCGTGTGCCCCCTGGTGGTCAGTGCGCATCATAGCGGCTGGTTGACTGGTTGTTCTGCCGTTTGGTCATTGGGATTTTATTATATAGAATTTTCCTCCTCATTGAAAAGAGAAAAATCATAACCAAACATTTTGTGTTTTTAATTTGGTGAAATTAATTATAGTAAAATAATTGAATAATGTAATTTTTTCCTTTTCTTCTTTATTACAATTTTTAAAGTTGACATTATTGCAGGTGTCCCTCTTCTCCCCTACCCACTTTGCCCATCTCCATCTACCCTCACCACCTCTCCCTTGGCCTTATAATATGATTTTATTTTTTAAATTATTTTTTAAACATATTTTTATTGATTTCAGAGAGGAGAGAAGAGAGAATCATTGATTGGCTGCCTCTTACATGCCTCCTACTGGGGTTCAAGGCCACAAACTGGGAATGTCCTTGACCAGAATCGAACCTATGACCCTTCAGTCCACATGTGGATACTCTATCTACTAAGCCAAAATGGCTAGGGCAATGACCTTATAATAAGATTTTAAACACTTTTTGTAAACACAATAATAGATAAATTGGTTGTCTGAATCTAAGTTGTTTTATATAGTTGTTCTAAAGTTTCAGGACCTCAGAAATCCAAATGGAAAGTCTGCCACTGGGGTACACACAGATTCATTAAGATACTTTAGACTTATCAATATTCAGAATTAATGAATGTATTATGCTAACATGTAAATGGTGATGATGCTCCGAGGAGCGACATAAACTCTACTGATGATTTCATTTATGGTACATAACCATCGTAATTAGCCAAAACAATAGAAATAAAACATGCTTAAACTCTGATGGGGGTGATATAGGCTCAAGGCAGATTCCTCTGTCTCGGTGAAGGGAGAGCAAGTCAAACTAACTTTACTTTCGTTAATCGACAACATCTTCAATCTAATCTACATTTTCCTCTTTTCTCAGCCACAGCAATTTGACTTAAATAATCACCTGTCTTGCTATTTTAAAGATTCATTCACTGAATATCTGCTTAGTAAGTACCTGGCTTGACATTGTTCCAACCACTTTAGGTAAATAACAGACAAGAGGAGAGACAGAATCGACTTGGTGGCAAGGGAATGCTGGCCGGTTTACACTGGCTGGCAGGGAAGGCTGTGGTGAGGAAGTGGTGATGGAGCTGATTTCTGATTGAAGGGGGCTATGTGAAGATCTGGGACGGAAGAGGTCCAGGCCCAGGGAAAAGCAAGGGCAAAGCCCCAAGACAGGAATGAGTTTGCACTGAATGTGCTTGCTATGTCCCAGGAGGAAAAGCATTTTGGCAGGAGTGAGATGATAGATGGGCTCAGAGAAAGAGAAGAACCAGATTATGTGGCTCTTCCTAGACTATGGCAAAGAACTTGAATTTTATTCCTAGTGCAATGAGATGGCAATGGAAGGTTGAGCCAAACTACTCTAGTCCTAAATGTAGTATGCATCTGCCAAAAGGGTCCCCAAACCTCACATTTTCTGATCCTGCAAGAAATCTACTAGACATATTTTTTTGTTGGTTTTCTACCTACCATATTTTTAATAACTTGACAAAGACTCCAGCCAACCACCTTGCACTATCAGTGGTCACAATCCCTTTGGCGGTCGAACGACCCTTTCACAGGGGTCGCCTAAGACCATCCTGCATATCAGATATTTACATTACGATTCATAACAGTAGCAATATTACAGTTATGAAGTAGCAACAAAAATAATTTTATGGTTGGGTCACAACATGAGGAACTGTATTTAAAGGGCCAGAAGGTTGAGAACCACTGCACTAGGTGCTGGAGAAACAACAATGACTTCAGTAGACCACATCCTGCATTTAGAGAGCTTCTGATCAAGCAATTCTTTGAGCTATTAACTCATTAATTAAGGATAAGAAAGATGTGTACCATAGCCCCCTCTGTTTATACATTGTCTGATGCAATAAGGACCCAATATGTATTTGCTGAATGAGTCCATGTAATCCATGAATGGACTTATAGTTCAAAGTTGTAGGAACTCGCATGTAAGCCTGTCTTATTTTATTTTATTCAACCAGTCCTTTGGCATAGTCAGACAATTTTGGATTCTTATTCTGTCAGCTATCCCACAGGAAATTTTTATGATGGGCCAAATTGTGTTGTCCCTTTGCTAAAGTTACTGACAATAACATTGTGCAGGAGAGGTCCGCAGCCATGGCTGAATTCTAACCATAAATCAGCACCCTTTGGATGAAATTGAAATGCTTTGCTGACTTCCAGAATAAGTCCATGCTCTAATTCCTGATGCTTCAGACATAGTGCAGGACCAGTCAGTGAGTGAGATGTTAGAGAAAGACCTAAATGAAAGGATGAATAGACTTAGTAAATCAGGCACAAGTGAGCAAGGAGAAAAGTTGTCCAGGCTGAGGGAACAGCATGTGTTAGGAAGCATGGAACAGTTCTCATGACTGGGGCTGCTAGCTTACCCAGATCTTATAATCTTACTAGAGGTTGGGTGCACAATATTCATCCCTCAGCCCAACCTGTGCCCTCTCACAGTCCGGGACCCCTGGGGAGCAGGCCTAAGCCAGAAGTCAGACATCCTCCTGCGTTGAGCGCCTGCCCCCGGTGGGCAGTGTGCATCATAGTGACCGGTCATTCAGCCATTTCAGTAAATTTGCATATTAGCCTTTTATTATAAAGGATGCCTTAAAGGAACTTGTCTAGATTAACTACTCTGCTACATAGAGCTTTCTCACTCTCTCTTTTTCATTGTACTGACTTTTATTTATTTACTTATATTATTTTTATTTTTTGTCATTATTGCTGAGAGTATTATAGATGTGCCCTTTTTTTTCTCCTTTGCCCTCCATCACCTGGTTCTCACTCTCTTCTTATGACAAAAAATATATATATATCTCCAAGTCTTATAATGTAGTTCACATCTGGTAGATTTCTTTCCTCTGTATCTTTATTCAACATTTTCTCAACTACTATATTTATTCTTCAAGATAAACCTTAAGATAATATTTTCAAATTCAAAAAAAATTTGAAGGAACTTGATTTAAATTACATTTATTAAAAAAGAGTTGACATCTATAAGATGCTTAAACTTCCAATTCAAGAACATGAAATGTTTGTCTTTATTTCTATGTCAAAGAAATTCTATAGATTTTTTTTATATGTAGATACTGAACATTTCTGGTTAAGACAATTCTTGCATACTTTAGTTATGCTGAATGATTAATATATTTTAAAATTATATTTGGAGTTGCAACCCACCCAGGCTAGAAATTAATGCTTTTATTAATTTTAAGTTTTTAAACAACTTATAAAAAGTTTTCTATCACTACAATATATTTATATCATTGATTTCTCAACTGCAATGGTTAGAATAGAACTTCCAGAAAAAAATTACATTTTAAGAAAAGTTACAGAACTTTTTCTTTCCCTAATATTTTTTTAAGAAAATGCCTCAAAGATTAGGCTTTTTTTTTTTTTTTTAAGAAAATGCCTCAAGATTATGTTGACTTGACAGTATCATGGAAAGAAAAGCAAATTGTTTTCTAATCTTTGTTTTTATGAGTTTTTATCCTAATGGATGTTTAATTTGATTGAATGTCTTTTCAGTAACTACTGATGTTCTAACTTTCTTTAGAAAGCTATCTATTAACTTATTTTCAATTATTGAACAATTTTTGTGCCCAAATAAACCTAATTCTCTCTTGTACACACATACATACATTTTTGTATACATTTTTTGCATAAATTCAACTTATGAATTCATGCCTTTAACATAAAAGCAGTGTTCTACATGAGGCACTATCCTAAGTACAAATTAGGTTGACAGAAGACCCCAAATGTAGCCCAGTAGTTCCCAAAGCATTTTGTAATGCCCATGCACTTTTGAAGATCTCAACACACCCCTAACCAGTTCTTATTTAATTTTAATTGAATTTATTGGGGGGTAACATTGGTTAATAAAATTATATAGGTTTCAGGTGTACAATCTATAATATATCATCTGTATATTGCATTGTATATTCACCATCCAAAGTTAAGTCTCCTATCATCACCATTTATCCCCTCTTTACCTTCTTTTACCCCCTTCCACCCCTTTTCCATCACCATACTGTTCTCTGTGTCTATGAGTTCTTTTTCTTAATCTCCTCACCTTTTTCAACCAGCTCCCCAACTACCCTCCCCTTTGACAGCTGTCACTCTATTCCCTGTATCCGTAGGTCTGTTTCTGTTTTATTTGTTAGTTTATTTTGTTCATTAGGTTCCACATATAAGTAAAATCACGTGGTACTTGCTGTTAGAGCCCTAGCTATTAGAGCCTGATGTGTGAAATTTGTACAAGAGTAGGCCTTCCTTCCCCTGGCTGCCAGCACAGGCTTCCCTCAGGCTGCCAGCAGGCATCTGAGACCTTGCAGCCCCCATTTCATATGGAAGGACGACGATGGTCTAATTAGCATATTATGCTTTTATTATTATAGAGTTTTAATTATTAAAGAATAAGATGTTTAGCATGATTCTCTAATTCAAGTAGGAATGATCTCAACTCAAAGTAATACTAACTAGCTTTTGATTAGGGATTACGAATAGCACTTAACATATGTAGAAAATAATATAGTACAAAATCCTAACAATCATCTAATAAATACAATTAGGTTATCCATGATTACATCCCACACCCTCATTTTACAAGATAAGAATCTGGTGGCCAGAGTAGTAAAACTGCCCAGTTGCATGGAGCCGGGGCAGAGTCATACAGAATACTTGTTTTAATCAACCATCATTGGTTTATTTCCATGATCAAATTTAATTTTTATTAATTTTTTAATTATATAAGTAATACACGTGCAAAGAAATGAATACATTACTGTCACAGAGACTCACTACCTTTTCACTAGATCTGCTTCCTTATTCTAAAATAGACTTCACTTCCTCAATTGTCTTTTGGGTTGGGTGCTGCCATGGAATGGAATTGTAACCAATGTCCCCATGGACATTTCCACTGTTTTTATTTTTTCAACCAGGTAGATGTCAAGAAGAAAAATGTGGCTTTCAGACATGATGAGTCAAATCTTTCTATGGGCACTCTCTTCCAGACACAAAAAATTCCATACACACCTGCCCGCAGTTGGCGGAGGACTAGGAGATGGGAGAAGCTTGGTCTCTGAATTACCACCAGGAGGATAGCTGCCATATATCAGGAAAATCCATTTGAACTTTGGAGCCAAATCTACTTTTTGGTTATGTTGAGCCACTGACCTACGGAGGTTTATTTGCTTAGGCAGCTAAGGCTAACTTGTACAATGACCAATAAGCCTAAAGTTCCCTTAACCACCCTGTCCCCACCAATGGCAGTGGTTACCCCTCCCTAGGCCATCTTTGTTACCAGTATGTTATAGAGCCTTTGACATTTTAAAATTACATAACTATTTCCATATTTATCACCCATAGCAAAGACATCTCGTTTTGTGGGAGTGCCCTTTGTCTTGTTTGACATTAAAATAATCATGCTAACTGCATCTGTATGGAACTTTTTTTCATTCAGTAATATATTTTTGAACTCTAAGGCTAATTCACTTCTTTTAATCACTGAACATTATTCCAGAATATGGCTGTTTCACACATTAGTTAGACGTTCCCATGTTGAGGGACATATAGATTGTTTTTCAATTTTTCCCAACAGGGTAAACACTGAAAAAGAAAAATATATATATATATATTTTACTTAACGTGTCAGTAATCACCCTTCAAAGTGCTGCGACCAGTTCATTCTCTCACTGCCCTGATAGTACACGTATTGCCCACACTTTCACCAGCACTGAATATTGTCAATGTCTCCATTTTCTACCATTTGGTCTCTGAATTACCACCAGGAGGATAGCTGCCATATATCAGGAAAACCCATTTGGACTTTGGAGCCAAATATACTTTTCGGTTATGTTAAGCCACTCACAAGTGGCAGCCCTCAAGTACTCAAAGCTTTATCTACATTATGAAATTAGGGGGGATAAATGGTGATGGAAAAAGAAAAGGAAATAAAGAAAAAATATTATTCACAGAGAGCCTGCTCATGTGGTTATTCCTCGGAGTCCATCATTCACAGCTGATGTTTTCAGATGGTTTGCAGTTTTCTGGATTCCCCCCCACCCCAACCAATTCATTTGCCTAAAGGAAGAAAAAAGTGCTCCAAACTAGAGAAGTGAGAAAATTCTATTCCTTGATATTTCAAAGGTGTCAAACTTCAAGAACTCCTATGAAATTATTTCAATATGATTTATTGGGGCTTCCCAAAGTTCTGGGGGAACACCACAAGTCATTCAATTTTGTGTTTTAATATGAGCACAACTCAACTGGGTTAGCGAAATGTTGCCAGAGAAACAGAAATATGCCTGTAACTTCAAACTTAATGGAAACCAGAACTCGGCACCTTCGGCCATGCCAAGTGTGGTGAATGAGGTGATTTCCTCTCTATAGAGAGAGGCAGGACTGGGTATTAAGTGGTCCCTAAAACAGAAGCTAATAAAATATAACCCTTTGCAGTGGATTCTAAAGTCAAAGGTTTGTAGAATTAAAATAATCAACCGGCCGCCCTCCTCCTCCTCTCATCTCCGTTTGGATCTCACCCACTTCCTCCATGTTTGCAAGCCCTGCACTCCTCTGCTCACGTAGCAGCACCCTGTGCCTGGGGGGTTCTATTCCCTCCTCTTCCACTTCGTTCCAAGTCGTAGGCATCCTTAGATCTGAGCTATGGCAGCACACCCCCTGGCTGAGCATCACGCTGCTCCTCGAGTTTCCCACTTCTTTCCTCTATACATGCAAAGTGATAATAGACTTGGATGCCGCAGTGAAAGTCCCAGATGCATAGACTGGCTGTGCCATTTACTTACTTTGCGACCTGGATTTATGCTCTTTAAAGCCCAGTTTCTTCATCTGTCAAACGGGCACGGAATCGTCGCTAATAACGGGCGGTTACCAGTATTCATAAAATTATGCATGCAAAGCACTTGCACAGAATCCGACGCCGCTGAGCACTTAACCGCACAGGCTGTGCCTTACCCCACTGTATTGTAATCGTCACTTTTATTGTCTTTCCTTCAGTGACTGTCATTCCCTGAAGGCAGAGAACGTTTCTCGATCATTTCAGTATCACAGCACATCCGTGATGTAAATAGCTACTTAAGAGATGTTTGGCAAATGGATGCATGCGGACTTGGCATGTCTATTCAGATGGCCTGCCAACCTCCAACTGGTTATGCGCACAGGCGGGTTTCAATGCAGAGCTAAAGCCACTTTCACAGTTCAGGGCTGGGGACCCAAACCACCAAGAACAGGTTCTAGGGGCCTCGTATCTGGGATTTTCACAGCTGAATGCTCTATTTCAGATCATTAAAAATTAGAGTCTAATCATCTGAAACATTTCATCTTGGGGTTTAAGCTAATTTTAGTTTTCCAAGCTAAACAAAAAGCATCCTACCTGAGACTACTCAGTCTGAAGAGCTTCTCCCTTATAGTAGCTGTTTGTATCCTTCATAAACATCCTACCTCGGTAAGGAAGAGTATACTTCTTTAAAAAGGAGAAGAGTGAGGGAAAGAGAGAAAGACTCCATTTGCAGGCCAGGCCAGCTTTGCAGGGGCACTTCACAGGGAAGTGAAAATCCTAGAAAGTGAGAAGTACTAAGAGGGTGAGCTGCCTATTCCTCAGTGATCCATTGGTGCCCCTGACTAAATAGGCATTGCATGGCTTAACCATTCTGGCAGCACACAGGTTGAAAAATCACTATGCTAGGTAGTTAGAGAAGAACCAGGCTGTGGAATCAGACAGGACCAAATCCCTCTTCTGCCGCCATACAAATCTACATTTTACCTCAGTGACCAGGAAAGGGTCCCTCGTTCTTTTTATCTGCACCTCCCCCTCCCCCCCATTTCAATGCACATTCTTGTGTTCCTATGTGGCTGGCCATAAGCTAGTTACACGGGAATAATATTACTTTTTCTCCAGATGACCTTGAGGATTGGCCGAAATCAAAAATCACATTGTGTGTCTAGTCAAGTTCTCAGGACACATCAGAGCTCCATCCACTCCATGGGCTGGGACCCGGAGCTGGGCCCTACACACAGCAAGTACTCCAAGCTCCTTCCTGAAGGCAGGAACGAAGGTAGAAATACACACACCATGCCCAGGATCATACAATCCAAGTCTACATTCCACCACCTACACGGGAAAACAAGTTCACCGGAAGCATTTTGCTAAAAGAACCTGCAAGATTCTTGAAGGGTTCAGAGAAAACAGAGCCTGTCCCCACACCATGCTCTCTTCCTTCCTAGCAAACCCAGGGCAACTTCTTCAACTCCCAACTTGTCCAAGCATCAAGAATTAAACACAGCAGGACAGGGTAATCTAGGGACATTTCGCCTGCTAGCCTGTTATTATTTTCTCAAGTCTTTGAAAATGCTATGTATTCTTTTCATTTTAATGACTGCTGCTATGTAACTTGTTACTTTAATAACATCTCTTCAACATTCTTTCTTCTCCTTCCCTTTCTCCTCCCTCCTCCTCCCTCCTTCTCTCTCTCTCTCTCTCTCTCTCTCTCTTTTCTTTGTTGTTCCCAAGGCTTTTGTTATCAGAATCTCAGTCCCTTCTCAGCGGGAACATAAAGCAGTGTGGGTTTATGGCTACCGTAAAGAAGAAAGTTTGAAAGGCAAAACCAGAGACGTGATCCCCAGCTTTATAACCAACTCCTGTCAAAACATAACAAACCACAGCCAGACATGAGCCACGGTGACAGAATGCAAGACCATAAAGATGATGGAGATCGGCCGGGACAGGCACTTTACAGAAACAAACACCTTCCTTGCAACAGACAGAGTGAGAGCAACACTGAGAAACCCTTCCTGGGGAGAAAAAACACACACAACCATGGTCGGAAAAATAAGGACAAAAACATAAAATTCAAATGACAGCCCGGCCCAAGGAGATAACCCGAGGCAGACAAAGAATCCAATTTTACTAAATCAAGCTGACACCTCCTCCTGACTTTAATTGACCTCAGAAAGCTGGATCCTGAGCAAACATAAAATTAAGAAGGGGGAACATCCGGTGCAGAAATGGAGCGTTGGCATGGAGCTGTTTTAAGTTTTCCTCTCTCTGCACGTTCTTGGTTCTGTGTAGGAAATGTGGAATCATCCATTGCGCGGTAGCAGCCATGGCCCTTGGCATGCAGTCAGGAAGGCACTGTTCCTCCATATACCACGTGGAAGGTTCCAGATCTGAGTTGGGATCCTGCAATACGTCCAGACAGCAATTCAGGTTTCTATGGTAGTGCCATTATTGGAAAGAAGCTCAGAAAGAGGAAGTAAAAACGAATATAGGCAGGCAGCTTATCAGGAAGCTCAGAAACCTGTCTTGTGTTAAACTGGAAACATTACAAATGCAGGAAGCGCCCCATTGGTCTCTATTTGCCGAAGTCCCTTACTCACTAAGGGTGGTATGTTTTGAAAAACCTCCCCTTAGTCTCTAGCCTTCCTGTTCTGGACATTCTTTCTGACTTTTCTTCTTTCTTTATCTTTTCTGAATACCTCCTCCTCTTCTTCTGCTCCCAACGTGGAGACTACTTATTCCAGGTGCCTTCTCTGATTCCCACAGGGTGAGCTGGTTGGGTGTATCTCATGCAAGTTCCATTGACAACCTACACATCTCTGTTACAGTATTTATCATATCACAATGGTTCTCAGACAAAAGACAGTGGGGGAGCATGTTAAGGTCAAGATTCACAGGCCTCAGCCCCAAAAGCATCTGTTTCAGTGGGACTGGGATGGGGCCAGGGTCTGGAATTTTTAACAATATCCTGGGTCCTTGGGAGGCAGGCTTTCCCTAGGCCCTATTCAGAGACATGGCTCTATTTCAGCTGCCTGTGTGTCTTCTGAGTACACAGCTTCCAGGAGAAGAGTCACCATCTGCCTTGTTTCAGGGCACCCAGCACCCAATCACAGCCACCCCCATCAAGTCATCGTACAAAAGCATGTGTATGATTGTGTGCATGTTTGTATGTATATGTATATGTACATGTATATGTATATTTGTATGTATGTGTCTTTGGCGCATATGTGTGTATGTGTGTACATGTATATATGCTTGTGCATTACTGACTAAATGCGACGCGGAGTGTGTTTAGTATACTGCGGTTGGCTTTGTCCAACAGAGACACATATGATCAAGACATAGCACACTGGGGCATCTCATAGTCTCCAGATGTCCCAGAATTCTTCCACAAGGAGCTGCCAAGGGAGTGAATGGTATTCTCAGAACACAACAAACAAAAGCAGACACTGGTGGTAACTGTTACCGACAACTAGGTAATGTGCTGGCCGCTGCTATCCCTCCAGGTTTCCCTGCTCATTGCTCCAGCGCGAGGACTCTGACAAAGGGAACCTCCCCTGGTGGCACACCAGACTGTGGTGAAGCCAGATGTTGAGAGAATTGTAGGAAACAGATTTGAAAGGCGAAAGGTGAAGTCTCTTTTTTGACATTCCCTAACAGCTATATTTCTAGACTACCGACACTCCACTTAACACATGTTAACAAAATACAATTGAGTGCTGAGCTTTACCCAAGGTTCATTACAGTAGGGCATTTGCATGATGAATTTGGTGCAGACGAGGGATTTGCAGCAATCCAAGAAGGTAATTCCCGGAGCCACCAGGCCATTGTATGTATGACTTGATAACCAGGGCACTCATTCGTACAGTATCAGGCTGTGGAGATATGAACAATATCTCGCTGGTGGATAATACCAGTTGTCAGGCATATGTTTTATAATCCCCACAACTCCCTTTTGTTTTTATAAGCTGCGGATGGATATCTTAGATTTTTTTTCTTCTTGGCTGCATAGAACTTTGGAAAGGTTTTATTCTTTTTCTCTCTTTTGTTTATCAGAGAAGTTAATGGTACAGAAAACTTAACAAGGAAAAGAAATCAAGATAGCAGATAAAAACATTATAAATAACCATTTCATCAGCACTTTAAAACCACTGAAAAGACTCTAGATGCACGTGTTAAATGTCTATAGCTAACACATCTTGCAAATTTCAGGGGCTCTGCTTTCTCTGCCTAAAGAGTTATCAGGCTCTCGATGGAATGATCCGTGACATCTCTCTAGCCCTTGGTTGTCCAAAAGCCCTGTAGGGGAAGGGATAATATCTATCTCTGTCACCACTATATCATCAATGTTCAAAACAGTGCCTGGCACAGTTGCCAAATCGTTACTGTGTTTGTTTATCATGTAGGGTCTCTAACAGCTGGAAGTCAGATGTGATTAGGTTTACTGGAATTAGGAGCCGAGCCAGACTGATGGGATCCAGGGAAACAGATGAGTCTGTGTGGAAGGTGTGGGCAAGAGGAATCAGGCAAGAAGGAAGCTCTGTGTGGTTACAACGAAAAGACTAAGCAAACTGGAAGAGGTCTCCAATGTCAGGCTGAGACAAGTGTGATGAAGACTACAGGCAGGAAATGAGAAAAGAGCATGTTCCAAATCAACAGAGAACTGGTGTTTCCAGGGAAAGTTTTCCAGACTCTTGAGGGTTCTTTCTTGTGGCAGAAACCCCACTGATGTGACACTTCTCACTTCTCTTTGCCTCTTTCTGCACTTTAACGGGGGAGGAGAGTAGGTGAGAAGAGTGATGAAATCTTATCAGAGAGTTGAAAGTTTAGAAGGAAAATCTGGGCATGTCCCCTTCCCCAGTCCCTTTTCTTGGATACAAGCTCTACTGAGAATGCATGTGCTGCCAGCATCTCCAGGGCTGAGTCCTGTCCTAGAGAGTGTAAGCAAACAACACTGGTGGCTGCGGGTAAGTCTACTTACTCTTGTACTTGATGTTAGGAAAGCCTTTGCATATAGATATGAGCCATATTCTCCAATAACTGTAGCAGAATTAGAAATGGTGTCTTTTATATCTGCCATCTTCTTTGTCTTAGTTCTCAATTGGTTCAGAATTTAGGTTTAAAAAATGTGTCACTTATTGGAATCTCAATTCACTGATAAATAGTTGGCAGGTAGTGAACGAATTTCAACCTAATTCAATTTCACAAATGCTTTTCACATATCTACTATGTGTTGAGCACCATGTTGCATGCTAGAGTGATTATGGAAGCAACCAAGACAAGATCTCAGGACAGGATATCAGACTTCAGAGAGAGGAGCATGACTTTGATGTCATAACAACTGATTTATTCTTTAAAGCAACCTGGGACTTTCTGCAGCTCTAAATACATCTGGTAACAGGAGTTCCTTGAAGACAAAAATTTTGCCTTAGTCTGTGTTTTGGTTCCTGGGTCTAGAAAAAGGCTTAGCCTAGAGTATCATAGTGGGATGGTTGGTTGCTGGCTGGCTGGCTGGATAGGTGAGTCTTACTGGATATCAGATGTACTTTAAGAAGAAGACAAAAATCACCTCCACCTTAACTGGTCAGAGTGATGAAGTTAGAGAGGGGTTGAGCTCTCCTGGATAAATTCTGTAAGCTCCTAAATAAATTGGGTAAATTTAGAAAGATGTTTTGAAACTACCATAGTGGGAATTTTCCCTAGATTAAGGTTCATCTTTCAACAGTTCAAGTGAAGGAGCTTCGAAATAAAGACAGATAATGGCTGCCGGGCAGGTGGCTAATGAATCTATACAAGGAGGCTTCTATCTCTTCCTCCTTGAGTTTTTTCTTCTTCTCATGCATCCAAGAAAGAAACAGTGAAACTCGCTTTCTGATAGGGAAGGCCACTTGGGTTTTCTAGCCGAGTGGGCCAGGTATCAGTTGGAGAAACAACAGTGAATGCTTACTTAGGCTCAAAGAAACCACAGACTAGATTATACATTCAGAGGGGAACGAATAAAGTGAACAGCAGAAACTATGAATGCCTGGTCCACAGGAGGCATTCAATAGCTAATGGTTGAAGGATATAAATGAACCCAACACATGTTTGAAAAAAGAAATCCAGATGGGTACAAGTCAAAAATCACTGACGCGAGGCAGCGGCCCAAGTTGTAGGCAATAGCTTTTGTATTAATTTTTCCCCACACCTCAAATCCCTTGAGTTTCCAGGAAGCAGTGGGGATTAAAGAAAAGATACCAGGAACAACAGCTATTGGCTAACTTCATGTGGCAGTTTTGAAAGAAAAGCTTTAGAGCTTGGCTTTTACTCAGCACACAAGCCATTAAACGGCTTGAGCAAGGCAGGAGCGGGTCTGGATTTCAGTATTTCTTAATTTAAATTTAAAAAATTTGGATAACAGTCAGTACTGCTTAGTTTTCTCTGTTAATCCTTATGTCAAATCAATGAGAAACTAAAAATGAATTTTACGGATCTGGAATGGGGTGAATGCATGTGTTAAAGGAGAAAACCTACTTTAAATCTCTAGTATTGGCAAAAAGAGTTATTCGTATCAATTTTAGAGCCTCAACCAAAACCTCTACAAAAGCATTCTCACACAAAAGCTGGTGTCCTCAGGTCTGTGACCCTGTGTGATGGTCTACATGCTGATTAACTTTTTGTTCTATCAATGTCCAATTTTACCATGATTCTTTTTCTATACCTACCTCTAGACACTTTCAACCAACTCTCAAAGATTGTCACCATTCCATTCCAAACTGAACCTATGGCTGGGATGTAAGTTCCAAGAGGAAGGACCCTTGTCTTTTTGTTCAGTCCTGTGTCTCCAGCATCCAGCTGATTTCCTGGCACAGAGCAGGCACTCAATAAATATTTGGTGGATGAATAAATAAATAAATAAATAAATAAATAAATAAATAAATAGTGACTGGTATGAATTTGGCAAAATAACACTCCTTGTGAGTAACTGGAGGGAAATGACAGGCAGGAAAAGGATATGCAGAACAAATAAAAAAGGACAAAATGTTCTGCAAATAAATGCCATTTTATTGCTTTTAAAGATGCTCTTTAAAATCTATGACTATCAAGTGCTAACAATTTAAGTGATACTTGGAGATACTTGAATAAATCAATACAGCCACCCTTATAATTATATCTTATGGAATACATTCTCAGAAAGCAGCTTCATATACTTGAAATATATATTTTAAAGTTTAATACTCTCATTTTCTACCATCACTGGACTTGCCATTATTCATTTATGAAGCAAATTGTTTTTGGTTCCATTGAGAAAGAATCTTATACCAATTCAAATTACCATGATTTTGAATTTGAGATATCCAAATATAAAAAAAATTTTCTAACAACTGATAATGTCATATAGTAACAGCTCTCATTGCCACTATCCAAAACCTGTCTGCCAATAACTGCTACAGCTACTACTAAGAATGAGGTGACTAGCTAACTAAATTTAAGTTCTTATCATTGGATTAGGTTGTTTATTTTTTAACCTGTGTTATCTCCTTCAATACTCTCAACTTCTTTACATCATAAATACTACTAACATCCCGATTTTACAGAGAAAGGGACCAAGGCTGAGACAGAGAAAGGTCACACATCTAGAGCATCAGACTTCAAGCTCAATCAGTCCATAGTAAAACTCGTGCAATCTCTTTTATTGTTAGGGCAGTTATGTGTCCCCTGCATATTTTCATGCACAATCCAGCATGGTGTCATCCATGTAAGAGATGCACAAAGTTTTGTTAGCTTAACATCATTGTGTGAAAAAAGGCTATCCATGTACAACTGGTTATTTTAAAAAAGTACTAAAGAATCGATTTTTGTGGATAGCACTCCAAAGAGAATATATAGTATCTGTTTAGGAAAGTTTCGATATACAGGGACCTTGAAGACCACCCAGTCTAACCATGTGCCAACGGTATCTGCCCAAGTTCAATAGTCTTTGAAATCTTTCAACGGCTACCCCCATTGCCTTCAAGATGAAGTCCGGACTCTTTAATATGACCTGCGGGAACCTTCCATGGCCTGTTCCCTGCTTCTCTCTTTGATCTTATTGCTCTGCCTCTCTGTTGCTCCTCATCCTCCTCTGTCTCCCTCTGGGTCCCTGTCACCCACGTCCCAGACAGGCACACGCTCTTGGCTGTAGCAGCACAGAACTTCTTCCAGCTCCTCGGAACCTGCCGGCTCTCCCTTGCTTCCTCATTTTAGCTCACTGGGTTCTATCTGCTTGGAATGTCATTACCTTCCTCTGGTTAATTTGTACTTTAAAAGCCACTCCAGGACATTTGGAGACAGTGTCCCCTAGCAGTGCTAACGCCATTCTTTCTGCTCTTTGTAACTCAGCACATCTCACTCCGGACTGACCGTATGCGTGGCTCCCTCAGAGATCACTAGCTCTCTGAAGGTAGCGGCTACCAGGTCTATTTCCTCGCTGTGTCCTGGGGTGCTGGGGACAGAGTAGGCTGGATACATATTTGGTGAATAAATGAGTAAGACTCAGAAACAAGAATTTTGATGCCCACTGAGTTCCCTTCCATGAATATATCAGCCTACCAACCGCGGAAACCACAAAAGTAGTCAAGTCTGCCTGTAATACAGCCTTCTGAATACTGGCCATGGTTTTCACGTGGGAAGTGGTCTAAGCTGCCCTGAAAACCCACAGAGGCTGAACCAGAGCCCTGAAGCCTGCTAACTCCCTATTAACAATGGGAAGTGCTTCTTGATGTGGGCATGCTGTTGCTCCCGCCATAGCATCCTTCCTGGTAAATAATGTCTCCAAATGTCCCAGGAAGGCAAGTCACTTCCAGGCCCCACAGCATCTAGAGAGGCCTCATTCCTTTCTGCTCTGTGCTGGAATGACAGAGGGTTTAATAGGGCCTGTGAAGACCATCTTGTCCAACACTCTCATTCTGACACTGGTTGATATAGGACAGGGGACTGAAGTCTTCAAAGCCCGCTGGATAGCAGGCAGCACACCATGTATTTGAACCAAGGTTTTGTGCATTATCTTAACTTATTCACAGTGTGCCCTTATGAGGTAGGAACTGCTATTAACCCATTTGTACAAATGAGGAAGGTAAGGCTTAATAGTGATGATAGTAGCTTGTCCAAAATCACACAGTGGCTAGAACATCTGTGATCTATGTCATCCACTACTCTGAACCACCACATTCCAATCAGAATTCACATTAGTTACTGGACTACCTAGAGAAGGTAAGATGCACCCCTTGTTACCAATGGAAGCCCCTGGATTTTCATTTGCCAGCACCTCATTTTCTCTCACTGTTCTGTAGTCACACAATGCCAATGTCAGATGTCACTGCACTCTCAACATACCACTCTGGGAGACATGTCATCATAAAGCCTAAAGTATGAAACTGCTCATGAATAACCAGTGTCTGTGTCCTCACCCCACTCCCTGGAACCACATCCAAGTCCCACTTCAGCTCTGAGCCTCTGAGCTGCCTTCACATAATGGGCCTCATCAGCTACTCAGAACCCCATTTTGGTGCCTTGGAGCGGCACATGGGAGGCACTGCATAATCTGGCCCAGAACTATCCCATGCTTCCTTACGCCTCAGGACATTACCTATATTGTACCTCCAGCAGTACTGCTCTTTTTCCATCTCCCCTGTTCCTTCCCACAATTACTACCTTTCTGATGAACTCTTACACATACTTCAAAACCCAGTTAACAGACCATTTCCTTTAAGAAGTCTTCATCTGGTGACCTACCTGCACCCTAGTCTCTCAGGCTGGGTCAGAGGAGCCAGTAGGGTCCTCCAATAACACAAAGTATTTCCTCTCCCATAACATGCATCACACTGTATTATAATTATCTCTATCGATAACTTCTTTTTCCCTATGAACTAAGAGTGCTATACACTTCTGATTCTCAAATACACAGTGAAGGGAGTCAAAATATCTTTGAAATGAATACATAAATGTAACAGGCAAAGCAATCCCATAGGAAGACAGACTCTTTTGCCCCTGGGATGTGGCTCTACAAAGAGGCATGAAGCTCTCTGACTCTCTTAATAAGTTACTACACATTGCACTGAAGGTGGGAGAAACTGACTTCTGAGGATTGGCCTGAATACCCATCCACTGCAGACATGGAAGGTCAAGCAGCTGAAGTGCAATAAACATGTACCAGCAATTTATGAGTTGGATTCTGCCCCTTTTCACTGTGTATACACACCAGGAGAGAAACACAAGTTGATCCCTGTGTGGGTAATAAAAACCCAGAGAAGATTAGAAAGGTTCATGAATGGGCCAGAAAGTCCCTGAGCTTTGAGTTAAACACAAGGAAAGGAAAAGTAGGCTCTGTTTCAAATGTTTTGGGTTTAGTGAAATTGGACGATACATCTTGCCTAGCACCTCTTCAACTAACTCCTAAACCCTCATAAATTCTAAGTGAATCAGAAACATACGGGGTGCATTCCTCTGACTTAATTCGACACAATATTGTTTTGTAAGAATTATGTGGATTCCAGGGAACCCTTGAGAATGGCATTCCTTCATCTCATGCCCACCAAGCTCCAAGCAGGATCCCTGAAACATGGGAGGGTGGCATTTGACTTAGAACCTCGCCAGGGATGCTTCACTCTACCTTTGGTTCCTTTGGAAGCCCTGAGAAGTAATTGATTCTACCTCTAATCGATAGCCAGTGAGTTTGCCTCAGATTGATTTGCCACACTCCATCATCCTGATGATTTTAGGATAAGAAAAATAACTTTGGGAAGGTTATTGTCAACTTTCTTGCTAGACAAAAATCCTACTCGTTCTTCAATGAGTCAAATTGTTTTATACCAAATCCCTCATTAGAGAAAACATCTCTTAAATGTGGTTGCTCAGCCCTGACTGGTTTGGCTCAGTGGATAGGGTGTTGGTCTGTGGACTGCAAGGTCCCGGGTTTGATTCCAGTCAAGTGCTCGTACCTTGGTTGAGGGCACATACCCAGTGGGGGGTGTGCAGGAGGCAGCTGGTCAATTTTTCTCTCTCATCCATGTTTCTAACTCTTTATCCCTCTCCCTTCGTCTATGTAAAAAATCTATAAAATATATTTTTTAAAAATGTGGTTGCTCATGTCCCTGTCCTTTTAAATATTTTTTTTTATTCTAGGAATATATCCCAAGAAACCAGAAACACCAATCAGAAAGGATACATGCACCTCTATGTTCATAGCGGCACAATTTACAATAGCTAAGATTTGGAAACAGCCTAAGTGCCCATCAGCAGATGAGTGGATTAAAATATTGTGGTACATCCACACAATGGAATACTGTGCTGCAATAAAAAGAAGGAACTTATACCATTTGCAACAGCATGGATGGAACTGGAGAGCATTATGCTAAGCGAAATAAGTCAGTTGGAGAAAAATAAATATCATATGATCTCACTCATATGTGGGATATAATGAACAACATAAACTGATGAACAAAAATAGATTCAAAGACAAGGTAACACTAAATAGACCATCCAGCCTCAGAGAGAAGGCAGGGAAGGGTGGGTTAGAGAGCAACCAAAGGACTTGTATGCATGCATATTAGCATAACCAATGGACACAGACACTGGGGCAGTGGGGGCTTGTCTTGGGGACTGGGAGTAGCCAGAGAGGGGTGTCAATTGGGGAAAAAGAAGACATATGTAATACTTGAAACAATAAATAAAAAACAACAACAACATCAGCTTGTAGGAAACTTCGTAATGTGATGGTGTCACTGAGGACTCAGCTTTGACCTGAAACTCAGGGGCAAAGCCATTATTGTTTGTGCTGCCAAGAAAAAGAGAATTCATGTCATAATATAACATATTATTACATTTACAGTCTTTTTTAGACTCTGTAATAAAAATTATAGTCATCTTCCAAAGAAAAATAATAGAATGATCAGATTACAAACTCTATAAATAAAAATATGCTGGAGACCTTCAAAAAATATTTTTTAAAATTGATTTCAGAGAGGAAGGGAGAGAGAGAGATAGAAACATCAATGGCAAGAATAATTGATAGGCTGTCTCCTGAATGCTCCCTAGGGAGTATTGAGCCTGCAACCCAGGCATGTGCTTTACCAGGAGTCAAACCAGGACCTCCTGGTTCATATGTTGACACTCAACCATTGAACCACACCGGCCGGGCTCTCAGACCTTTTAAACAGACATTATTACACAGACATAGTCAACAGATTTCAGCTCATGGATTCAGTTCAAAGGAGTGGTAGACAGTGTCTGAGCACTGTGTTGAGAAAGATTTTGGAGCCATTAGCATTAATTAAAAGAGCATCAAGATTGATTTTCGAAGTCTGCTTTGGACACGGGTGGAGGGGTGATGGGCTGCCATGCATTTGCTCTTCCTGGTTTGTGCTGTAATGCAGTCATGCCCTTAAGGGCTACTGAACAGTGTGTGGGGACGTTTACTTCTCTATGAAACCATCAGAGAGTTCATACTTTTGAATTCTTACGTTGGGAAGGAGAAAGAGAAAGAAACAGATTTTGTGTTTCCTCCTTTGCTGTATCTTTAGTGTTGGTTTGCCATTGGGAGCAACCACTCTCTTTTATTTGCTCTTTCTAATCTCCCATAAATTAGCAAACCAGGTAACCAAACCTTTCAGGAACGTGTAAATAGAATAAATATGGTCTGCATTCGGGCTCATGGGCTCTGGTATGAGTGAAATACCAGAGCGTTGCCTCATGGGATTTATCATTCTTTTGAAGGCTCTGGTCTTCATTTTGCATGTCCTCATTTCTCAGGTATGTTCCAGAAATGAGGAGGTGCTCTCTAAAAAGTGGCCCCTACAGACCTGAAGAAGCAAGATCCCACAGGTGGTTAGCCATCTAGAATTGCTGCAGGGTTTAGGATTGTTTTATATAGAGGCGTAGGCAGTATAAAACAGTTGTGCTACATTGAGGGTCGAGTCCTGAAAGTCATGAATACGTGATCCCCACACCACAGATGAGAACACGGAAGCTCAGGGGCTCTATTGGAGGCAAAGCTGAGATTGCAGCCAGCCTGGTCCATGAGGAATGCCACACAGATGTAAGAACACCGTATCACTCTCTGCTGTCCCATGGGCCTGCACTTGATCCTCTTCTCCCAAAGTTATTAGACTAACGGAACTGAAACTGGAGATGCTCAGAGATCACACCGAACAGACAACAGGCCCGAGGCATCATGCCTGATGTCAGTCTATGTAGGTGGGGCAGTCTATGGCGTACTGTGCTTCTGTTGGCGTTCTGTGATATTTAAGAGATAAGCTGATCCCCAAACAAACAGATTCTGTAATTCCCGTGAAGAGTCTATTTATGTATTTTGCTTTCAACTCTGCATCTCTATTCTTTGAGGTTATTAATAGAATTCACTTTACATTTGGGTTAGAGGGATGGCAGGGGAAGGGTACAAAAAGGCAGTTGGAATTGGTGAGGAACCCAAACCACATCATGATTTTAGAGAGCTGACATGTTTTTAAAATTTATCATTTACCTGCCAGCTAAAACAACAAGAACAAAGAGCTCCGAAGCAGCTCAGAGTATTAAAGCCCATCGACGTAAAAGCAGTTCAAATAGGATTTGCAAAGAGGAGAGCCGAGAAGCCATGTGGAAGGAAAAGCAGTATCACAGCCTAGGACTTCAGGAAGCTCTCAGCGTGCGTGAGTGTTCATTCCTCGGGTGGCACTCCCTGATCACAGAGGCTTTCCAGACAGGAGTCTGGTCAGCTCTGCTCTAATTGAAAGCGAAACCCCCATCTGATCACAACAGTTTAGGTGCAGAGATTCCTCAAAACCATTTGTTCTGGGAAGAACAAAAGCGCCTACCGTCTTATGGTTGTAAGCTATTGGCTTTGAAAACACGGTCTTCAGCCCGGTCCAGCCCGGGTAAAATAGTCACCATTCCTCCATTTGTGGAGTCTAAACGAGGAGGTTTAATCACAAAACCGGGGTTGTTTCTCTCCAGCTCACAGCAGGAATCACAGGTCTCCATGAGGAAAGTTTGAATGTGCTATTGAAGTCCTTTTCCAGCAGCTCCTCCCCCGCCCCCCTTTCCTTAGAGAGAAGGTAGCTTTTGATTGAAAGAGCTGCTACTCATGTAAACAATTATTCGGGCGCCGAAATAATAAAATGTGATTGCTTTATAAAGTTAACGATGCCTTATTCATTAATTCCACAAATACTTACGGAATGCATACACTGAGCCAGCTGTGGGGCTGGCTACACCATCAACCAAAGGTCCCCATCTGTCCTTGTGGAGCTTCAAATCTACTTGACAATAAGCAGATGATTGCTCAAGTCTATGTGTAGTAATACATTGTAATGAAAGCTATCAAGGGAAGCTCTGGATGCTCTATGAGCTAATGGGGATATGGGATGCTGGTGGGTGTCAGGAGAAGCCATGGACAGAAGACTGGGAATATGGTAATGGAGATAACAGCATGATAATAAATTATTCTTTAATATTTCACTTGTGGAGCTTTTGTCTTCCATCCTTCTACTGAGAGTCAGTCAAGAGGAAGTCATCATGGCAGATACTTGACATAAAAGTTGAATAAGCCACACCCTCTATCAAAGGAGAGGTTGAAGAGCCTACTGGACTCCAGAGCCTGGTGCCAGGGTTCAAACCCTGGCTCTGCTACTTACCCGCTGCACAGCTGGGACAAGCAAGTTCATGAACCTCTGCTTCTTTTCCTCTTTAAAAAAACAAAATGGCCCTGACTGGTTTGACTCAGTGGATAGAGTGTTGGCCTGCGGGCTGAAGGGTCCCAGGTTCGATTCCAGTCAAGGGCATGTACCTTGGTTGCAAGCACATCCCCGTTGGGGGGTGGGGTGGTGTGTGTGCAGGAGGCAGCTGATCAATGTTTCTCTCTCATTGATGTTTCTAACTCTCTATCCCTCTCCCTTCCTCTCCGTAAAAAAAAATCAATAAAATATATTTAAATAAATAAATAAGTAAGTAAGTAAACGAAATGTTATTGGCACCCACTTCAGGGGTTGATAGGCTTGTAAGGGTTAAATGGATGAATATATGCTGTGTGCTTAGAACAGTCCCTGGCCCCTAAGAAAGGCTCTGTATTTGCAAACATATATGGATTGTGCAGCCTCAGGGAAGGGACAGTTATATAAACCACTAGCTGAGGGAAAGGTCTACATAACTGCAGCTCATATAAGTGCAAAGATTAGAAAATCTATATAAGAGAGAAATATGCTAATTAACCGGGACGCCGTAACGGGTGGACCAGACAGGAGGAGGCTGCGTGTGCAACGTCGGGGGCTGGACAGCAGGGGCCTCCGCACCTGTGCTGGGGGAAGGCCTGATCAACAGCAGCCATGGCTGCTTCAGGGGCTGGAGAGGGAGGCAGGGCCAGACCGGCAACATCTGCAGCTGTTGCCGGGCTGGGGAGGGAGGCAGGGCCTGACCAGAGGGTGAGCAGCGCCGTGCGATTTTGAATCACATGCTGGGCTCCTAGTATATCTATAAAAGGCTCAGTTTTGCAGAGCCATGCAGAGAGCTCTGTTCTTTGATCCAGCATCTCCTGACTTCCTCAGCCTCCCCAGTTGCTGCAGCTGTTGCACATACCCAATGAGAACTATCAGGTCAGGAGCACAGAGTGGCCTGCAGGGAACACTCCTTAAATATTTATTGAATGAACAGAGGACAAGCGCTCAGACATCACCTGGCCCAGCTCAGCCAAATCCAGCTCAAGCTTGCTCAGTCAGCGAGACACTTGAGAAAGGAGGAACTCGTGTTTAAACACAATGTAAAGAATTCCCTCGAAGAGCGGGAGGTGGCCTCAACTGCAACGACACCCTACGTGCCAATCTGTTCTTTTATTTTCAAATTATTTTTTATTGCTTCTGTGTTATGTCAACTCAACCCTTCCCATACTGCACTTTTAATGTGTGCATCTATTTTCATCTATTTATTCATTAGGCAAAAATGTATCCAGTGAATCACTGCTACCTGTCAAGCACTGTGCTGGGGATTAGGGCATCCAGGTGGGTACCTTCCATTCCCTACATGCATGGTTATCTCCAGTATTCAACATAGACAGGGAGGTGTGTGACATAGGACAAGAGCATGGGCTATGCCACAGAAAGCGGCACAGGATTCCGTGGGAGCACGGGGCAGTCCCTGATTCCCAATCTGTAAGAAACGGTAACTCTTTAAATGCTTATTTCCTGGGGATGTGAAAGCACAGAGTAAACTCAGGCTTAGAGTCTTCAATTTTGAAATAAAGCAGCAACTTCAACCTTCTCCATCTCATGGCACACATAAACTAATTACTAAAATTTTGGGACACACCAAAAATATATATTGTATTTTTGATGATCTGACAAAAAATGTATTGTATTTTGCCTATGTGGTAGAATTTTGATTCATTCACACTGGTGGCTACTGTTGAATTGGCTGTTGTCATTTTTTTTTAATTTGAAAATCTAAGGGGAAAGAGGTCAGTGCCCTTAACTAAATTAGTCAGGTACTGTGTGTTTTAAAAATTTTTGGGGCACAATGATTTAAAATCACTGGAATAATTTCAGAGAGGTGTTTGGGAGCTTTGAAAGAAATTGATAAAGTTTTCAGGAAGAGGTAAGTAAACAAAGGAAAAATCATAACCCTTACTTGGTTTCAGATTTCTCCCTTTAGATAATTACATGTAGAATTGATTCTAGGCAAAGTGTTTCTAACACTGTCTGGCTGAAAAGAAAAAGAAAAAAAAACAATTTCTGTTGCCATGTGAAATAATTTAAAGGTTGAAAAGCTAATTGTGCTCCATTGGGTCTATAGAAATTTGGCATGAGCACGACTTGGCTACAGAGAGAGCTATAAAATAAAATCAAAGATAGATGTAGCATTCTAAATACAAACCTGGCAAAAATAAATATTTTAATGAGAAAAGGATAGCAATTATGATGAAAGAAAATAAATATAGAAGCTTTTTGTCAGAGAAAAACTTTTTTCAAATATTTAATGTAGATCTTATTTCACATTAAATTAATTCCTTTTATGAATATGGAACCAGGGATCTAGCTGTGCTAGGAGCAGGTGGAACAGATGTAGCTCTGCCTTTAAGGCACTGGCACTAGTGCAAAACACTCATAGCAGACAGATGACAACCACAATCCATTACCCATCAATTTCCAAATGACTGTGTAATGTCTCACTTTGTTGAAATAGGTTAATCCCCAAACTTCTATTTATCTGTCCATCTATCTGCCTATCTATCTATCTATCTATCTATCTATCTATCTATTCATTCATGAATTCTTTGCTAAACATCTTCCATGTGCCACCCATTATGTATATTTTTGAAGCACCCTAGATTCCTTTACATTCCTTATATCAATGGTAACATACTACTTATTAGTGCAATCATCTTTATTCTGTAAGCAATATGAGGGCAAATATTCTAACTTGGGGTCTGCAAAAAAATTGCAAAATGAATGAATAGATGAACTAATAGACAAGTAAAGAAATGGATGGGTAAATAGAAAAGCATAATATAGCTTAGTAAGCACAATAATAAAAACTTTTAAAATGGCAAATCCTATCTAATAAAGATGGAATGTGCAAATTGACCATCACTTCGTGACAATGGTGGTGACGCCCACAGCCAACAAGGAGGGAATATGCCAATTGTCATGACAAAGATGGTGGCGGCTGGGCTGGGATAGTTGTGTTGTCATCATGGCAGCGACGCAGGTGTTCCACCCCACCTTGGCCGCTCCAGGCCTCTGCGCAGTGTGCAAAGGCGGAAGGTGGCTCTGGGCCAGAGTGAAGGCAGAAAGGCAACTCCAAGACAGAGTGAAGGCAGAAAGGAGCAAAGGCAGTGCTGGCAGCCAGGGGAAGGAAGGCCTATTCTTGCACAAATATTTGTGCATCAAGCCGCTAGTGGATTATAAATGGTTAGCCCGAGCATAAAGGACCTCCTAAGTGTGCTGGGCTGTTAGAGAGATGGTCCTCATGCTCTAAGGAGAACAACCCATGAGGAAATATTAGAATTATATTCTCAACCCTTCTCCTTTCTTATTGTGTACAGATCCATGGAATAAAGGGAAATAATAACAGCTATTTATTACTTACTACCAGCATGTATTCTTAAAAGCATTTGTTATTTGCTAGCTAATTTAATTTTCACAGCAGAGTCTATGAAGTGGGGTTACTATTAACCCCTATCTGCATGTAAGGAAACAGACCAACAGAGAGGTGATGTAACTTGGCCCAGATCTTAGTTGACACATACAGCATTCAAACCCAGATAAAACTGTTCCAAATTTTTCTCTGGAAAAGGCAGATTCTATTTTGAAGAACTCCCAATGAACCATGAATTTAATGCCTTGAATCTAGTATAAGATTCCTATTTGGAACTGTCCTTATTAGGAAATATTGTCATTCTTAATTTAAATTCAACCATGACTTCTGGTTGAAAAATGTGTTTTCATTGGTTCAATTTACCATTTTCAGCTCAGACTTCTTATCTGTGATGCAATGAAGCAAACTAACATCTCACTATTTTCCTGAAAGAGAGAGCTCAGCACTGGTTCTCAATATCAGACCACTAACACAGATACAGCCCACACTCTTGGCTTAAAATATGTGTGTGTGTGCACATATGCACACATGCACATGTATACATACACTGAGGTCACACATGTGGGACAGACAGAATACCAGTTCCAAATGATGGAAGGCAGCTGAACACTGTGAGGAAGAGAAAAATACAGCTGAGGAGATGAGACATTCTGAATTTGGGGTTGATTCAGGGAGTCAGATGCAGAGGAGAAGGAGATGGTATTTCTCTGATGAATGGACAGTATTTTAAGAGAAAGAAACAAGAAGGGCATTCTAGGAGAAGAAAGCTTCATTTCATGAGATGGCAAGTGGGAAAGCTGGTGTCTGGTTATTTAGAATAGTCAATAGCTTTTGAATAAAGGGGCTTACCTTTTAGTACCAATGAAAGGAGCAGGGAGTGAGCCTATACAGAAGAACGTGTCCAAGGAGAAGGAAAGACAAGGTGAAGTTTATAGTGTGAGGGCCCAGGGTCATGGGGTAACTGCATTTGGAAAGCCAATAGTTTAGGAGTCAAAAGGACACAGGGTCCCACGGGTCACCTACTACATAAGGACACCCTACCAAGACTGGGAGTCATAGGGAATCTACCTTATACATAGAAACAAAAACAAGGAGGCAGCCAAAATAAGAGACAAAGAAACAGGTCCCAAATGAAGGGACAAGGAATTCTCAAGTAATCTAAAAACTTGGAGACAAGATGAGAAAATAACAAAAGAAGGTAAATTAAATTCCCAAAAAAGGAAATCTAACAAAGTACATGAAGGAATAAAGTAACATTGCTGCTGAACTAATAACGAGCCATTCAGACTTGTTTTCTAGGAACCCAAAGTTAGGGTATTTCCTCCTCAATGACAATGACTCCCCTTCGGGTGGTGATGACCAACCATTTTGGAGGTGATTCTTGCAAGAAAATCCATGGACCTTTATTCCATCCTGTAATTATGTGTTTAATGACTGATTGCCCCACCCAGAAGATGAGCTCTTGAAAAGAAGCCAGTCTCTTACTCCTCGTTGAGATTGTGTGTCCATGCGGATGAGTGCAAACACTGAGTAGACAGACAATGAATACACGTTGAATAAAAGGACAGGTAATTGGTATCAAGATAAATGCAGTGTTTCATTCAGGTTTAAGAGTGAATAAAAAGGAAAAGTGGAGAGAGGTGAGCAGGAGAACATTCTCTTCTTTGTTTTTCCTGGGAAATGAGAATGTTCTGCTGCCTGAATTGAAGAACTGGTGACGAGCCTGGTAGCGCCACCTCTAAGAGTGACCTTTCACATCACATCATAGGTGTCATAGATACTTACTCCTACAATCTTTCGGTAGATGGCAGTAAGCCGTCTTGGTCTATACAATCAGTTTATTACAACAACTTTCTAACAGATGGAGATTAAAGTGTCTTTAGGGAGAGGTACTTTTTTCTAATTCCCATGGAGATTCCATATGTGCTAACTGCAGTGCCCAAGGCATCAATTCAGACATACCCTTGTTGAGATCCTAATTCTACTGGTTACTAGCAGCAAAGTCTTAGAAAAAGCGGTATCACTTCAAACTCAGATTCTTTATTTATTAAAAAATGTTTGATGACAGTTCCCTTCTCATAGAGAGGTATCAAGAAGTCATTAAGAAAATATAAGTAAAATATTCAGCAAGGCTAATTGGAAAAAAATAAACCTAAATGTTATTTGATATCATCAGTATTATCATTATCATTACTATTGTTAAATGGTGCTAAAACCCTGATTGGTTTGCATTTTCCAAACTAAGAAGGCAAATTATTCTCAAAAAAGTAGAGTATGCAGATAGTGCTTGAAAATGTAATAATTATTTCAAACTAATAAGATACATTTTTTATTTTAAACACTTCTAAATACTTTGTGTAGTCCAAGTATTGGCAAATAGACAGCTAAAAATAACCTGTATTTTGGTCTTGGTTGAAGAACAATTAGTGATCTTAAAAAATAGCTGTCAGTAATTAACTGTACCTCACAAATAAAGTACAACAAATAATACATATATTATATTATAGTATGTTATGTACAAACTTTTTTCTTACATTCTTGAGATACACTCTGAGAAATAATGTTTAGTTTCGTGTTTAGCACCTAACTTGTTCTTTCTCTGTTTCTTTGGCATCTCCCTAAACAACGAACAACCTTTTCAAGTGCTGCTTCTTGAGGAATTGTTCTTTGTCAATGTTTTTCTGAACATTCTCATTGCCCAGCTGTCTGCACATGGTCTGATGGAGAAACCCATTCCTTGGGAATGCCATTGAACATGGAGCCCCATTTGAGTAAGCTCTGTTTACACCTAAGGAAAGAGGGAGTTCATGGAAGATTTATTACCACCACTTTGGCAGAGTTGCTTTCAATACAGAACACTGACCAGTATAGAGACATAAATGAATGCTGCCTTTAAACAGTTAATTCCAAGCTCTAGGCGTTTCCTTAAGGAAGGGTTGATAAAAATACTAGCTCCTACCTCCAGCAAGGTACCTACTTTCACTAACAATACTCATTAGGCTACTTCACTTGGACTGGTTTTGTCTTAAACTTTCTGATAAGGCACCTCTCTTTTATAATCTTACTTTTTAGGTTCCAATAGTCCTCTCTGTGTAATTGTATCTTTTTCCTTCACCCTCCTTATCAGATATTCCAGCTAATTAACCTTCCTTTCCATTCTTTTTCTTCCTCCCATCTTCACCATCACTCAGTTACAACCAGGTACCTTCTCATAATCTCATTTGTTCCCAGTGGGCCACTGATAGAAAGGCAGGAATACAACCACTTAATTTGGGAAAAGAACAAAAAAATCCTAATAATGTTAAAATACAACAAAATCACTTCCTGCTCCATGTATCACCTGTATTTCATTTAGGCTGTGGTAAATGGAGAAGTGTGGACAACTAGAGCCCATTGATAAAGTACAAAACCTTGTAGGCAATAGATTAAACCTCAATGAACCAGACTCCACCAAGTTAGAGCCTAATCTACTTCACATGGTAGTCACGCTTTTCTCTTGTAAGTGCTGTGATTAAAAAAAGAAAGGATTGATTAGGTAGTTTCCAAGAAAAGATTGATTATATCCTTTAAATAGGAATGCTTTACTTAAAAACAAAGAAAAACTAGGGAGAATGAATAAAAGGAGGTACATTCTGGTTAAAAGAGGCAGACTCATAATCAAAGCAAACAAGAATTTTTCTGTCTAGATACGTCCAGGGTTGTAGCTGACCATGTGGGCTTTGGAGCCATAGTTCCAAGTTTAAATCTCCTAGTTGCTGTGACCTTGGCCTTGATCTCTCTAAGTCTCAGTTTCCTTTCTTGTACAATGGGATGGTAATAGCATCTCCTTCAGGGGCTGTCATGAAAATAAGTGGAATGTAGGTAATTACTATGAGAACCACTCAGGATGGCTTGTAGAGGATCACACTGTCTCAGAAAATGGACAACATACAGTCTGGAACCAGGGCTTCTTTCAGCACTTTTTAGCAATTCTACAGATAGAGTGAGCTGTTCCTGAAGGCTCTTTCCATCCACCAATTTTGTTATTGTATAAAGGAACCAAGCATTTGAGGATTCCTTGTACACTGAAATGGAATATGTAAAATCAATAGTCTAATTATAAATACCTTCACCTTTTTAATAAAGTACATCTCTAAAGAATGACTTCTAAGTTACTATGACGTTCCCAAATTTTAATTTTTTTAAAAATGTTATGATTTGAAAATCTCTCTTCCCTTTCTCAATTTTTGTCTACTTTCCTACTTACGAACTTGATTTAGAAAAACTCAATTTATAGTACTGTAAATTCTAGGTTGGCTGTGGAATTAGCTCATTCTTCCTAATTCTTGACTGTGGAATTAGCTCATTCTTCCTAACTCTTGACTCCATCACTATAATAAAATTATGTAAACACACACTTTGCTAATGTAGCCAAACCATTCCCTGGACTATCAAGCAGAAGAGGGTGGAACTGAACTACATCTCCTTCCTCTGGTTGTCTTCCTCAGTTCACACAGTTATAAGCAGTAGGCAATACGTCAGGCATTAGGGAAAAAGGGGGAGATGGTGCAGCCACTTTGGAAGAGACTGACAGCTCCTCAAAAGGTTAAACATAGAGTTACCATGCGACTTGGCGATACCACTACATCTATACGAGAAATTAAAGCATATGCCCACTCAAGCTCATACATGTGCATTCTTAGCAGCATTATTTGTAATAGCCACAAAGTGGAAACAACCCAATTGAAGAGTGAATAAAAGTGGCATATCCATGCAATGTAATAATGTTTGGTCACAAAAAAGGAATAAATTATTATGATGCATACTACAACATGGATGAACCTTGAAGACATTATACTAAGTGAAAGAAGTCAATCACAAAAGACCACAGTATGATTCCCTTTATGAAATGTTCAGAACAGGCAGATCTACATCTACAGAGGCAGAAAGTAGACAAATGGTTACTAGGAGTTGGGGGACGGAAAGTAACTGCCAATGGATGTGGAGAGTGAAAAAAATGTTCGCAAATTGATTGTGATGTTGGTTGCACAACTCCATGAATATAGTAAAACCACTAAATTATGTCCTTTAAATAGCTGCATTGTATAATTCCTTGAGACAGGTGGTGTGTAAGAAAAACTACAAAGGGAAAAAATATCCCTGAAGAGTGTGCACAATGGGAGACACACAGCCCCTGGTAAGTGATTGCCTTGCAGAGCAATGGATCCCAGGATACATTGCTGGATGGCCTTGGTGCCTGCGCCAGATCTGACCCCACATCTCACCTGCTCAGGGTCATCTGGATAGAGTTGTCTTGGAAAGGTGAGGTTCCCCTGCTGGGACTTGGTGCTTCAACTCAATAATATCAGCCATTCCATTCCAAGTGCCCCCATATCTTTGCTCATAACACTCCTTTTCAACACCATCTGAGAGAATCCATAATTCTATACCAACACCATTGTGCTCAGATTCTCTCTGTGATAACTTTCCTGACCCTCAGGCCCATTCTGAGGAAAGAGGAATGCATCCAGAATATTCACAGCCAGAGTTGGTACATCTTACTGGCTTTCTCCTACACTAACCCTCTACTCTACACATACTTCTATTGTTTTGTTTCTCACTATAATTATTGCTCAGTAGTCTGTCCTCCTTAGTCAAAGATAAATCCTTGAAGTAACTCTTTCTTGTACCCTTCACCCTTCAGATTGCATCACAGCACATAGCAGTGCATGTCTGTAATTAGAGCAGCTGATTGCCACAGCAACCTTAACAGGCAGATGTTTTTGCTTTATGCATGAAGACGTTGAATTTCTGAGGAGGCTGGCAATGCTGGAGCCCCATATCTAGTGAGTGTGGCAAGCAGGACTGAAGCTCAGCACTGCAACGTCAAATCCCAGCTCCTCTCCATGCCCTCATCAGAACTGAAGACATCTCAACTAGATCTCCACCAGAGATGAAAGTGCTTCCCAGCTATGCATGCCACAGACTCTTCTGGGAGAAAAGTATAGTCTAAGGTTATGCTCCGAGGCCAGCAGGCCCTGCTCATTCATCTTTGTCCCTCCCTATCTCATTGTTCTCAGCTCCCCAGCTTGGTGAACCTTCTCATCAACTGGTGCCAAGAAAAAACTCTGTCACCCATCACGTGGTCCTCCCTCACAGTGATTAAGTCCAGAGTTTCCTTTCATGTGTCCATAATCAAGTGGGAACGATACCTGGAGACTGGTAAACACGATTCACTTTTTTTCACCCTGACAGTACAGCTTATAAACTGATTGGGTAAATCTTAAGAATAAACTCTATGTTCCATACAAGCCCAACATTTTCATGAAAAAACAAAACAAAAACAAAACCCCACTATATTATATTTAATCGGTCCTCTCAACTTTACTTCTTTTTTTCCTTCCTTAAAATTTCTCAATTTTTTTTTAAACTGAAAAAACTCCAAATTGCTCTAAGATATATTTTTTTGAACCCAAACGTGGCTGGAGCAATTTCGTTTATATTTATAGCTAAATTCCAACTGCATATACTCTGAACATGATTAATTCACAGATGAAGGCTTCTGAAGTTTGAATGTATGAGTAAGTACAAAGCAGGGCAGAGTTTAAAACTGGTAGCTGAAGCCAATAATTTGAATTAATAAAAAAAAAACCAGAACTCTCTGTCTCTGGTTTAAAAATTTATGATCCCTTAGAAAACTACTTTTTTATGTAGAAAAGGAAAATATTAATCCTATGCTAACTAGATGGTGGCAAGAAGCCAAATCTCAGCTGTAAACCTGACTTCTTCATATCTTCTCATGGCATAACCTAGTAGGAATGCTACCCAGAATGTTCTACTGTCAAGAGGTGACAACAGTATGTGGCCTTCAGGGTCAGCTGAGGTAAGAATGACATGTCTGGGAGAACCAAGATGGCAGCATAAGGTATAATATACCTGAATGCACTGCTTCCCACAACCACATTAAAACTATAACTATAAAGCTAAACAGCCATCTTCCAGAACAAGGGGTGTGGAAGGTTTACAACTAGAAGGCAAGAGAAGGAGTGCATTGAGACTGGGTCAAAGGTGTGGAGGCGCCAAGAATGGAGAGGCACGCAGCTGTGCAAAACTGTGGTGGTGGTGGCGGCGGAGGCGGAAGCATTTGGGTGCGCAGGTTGTTTCAATCAAAAGAGGAATACAAGCTCCTGGGGCTGCACTGAATTCGTTTCTGGCTGTCTGGCAATGGGTCAGAAGGTGAGAGTGGCTTTCTAGCAGAGCTGTTCTCAGTGATCGCTGTGACTGTGGGGTTGCAGAACTCTGAGACTCAGAGACTCAAGGGCATGGAGACGCCAAAACTCGGAGACAGCTGAGGGACAGACAGCCATCACAGTTTGCTCCACCCTGGTGATCCTCTGAGGCCCCGCCCCACCCAATTTACAACCCCATCCAAGCTGTGTGCCTGTCTGCCTGCAGCCTAACCTAACAAACTACAGCTGGGACAGAGAATTCCAAAAGTTCCAAACCCGAAACAAGGAGGAGAAATCTGTAGATCTCGCTGTACCACCTCCTGGGTGGACTCACACAGCAGCTGATTTTGCACCTACTTGGAGATACAGGAGCTAGTGTACCCAGTGGCCAGATACCAGATTTCAATTCTCACATCCATAAGGGACACATTCAAGAGGCAGACTCAGTGAGCACCAAAGCCCCACTGAAGCAAGTTCAGCTCCATAAGTGTGTCTCCTGCACAGCAGTTCTTCTGCTATAGACACAGAGGATCCTCTCAATGAATTGGCCTGGGAGTCATTTCCTCCCAGTGATACCAACAGCAATCAAGGCTTAACTACAACAAGATTGTGCACCCAGCCCTCAAAGGCGAACACCAAGAGTGTCCACCCCAGGTGATTGGGGAGGCTGAGCCACTGGGCCCAAGAGGACACCTACCACACAAAGCCACTCTATTAACACAGGGAAACAGCCAAAATGTGGACACAAAGAAACAGGCCACAAATGAAAGAAAAGGAAGAAAGCAAACTACTGGATATAGAGTTCAAAACCACAGTTATAAGGCTACTCAAGAGACCTTCAAGGATCTTAATGACAATACCAAAAAATAAAAATAAAAAAATAAAAAAATGGAAAAGTACCAGTCAGAAATTAAGCATACACTGACTGAAATAAAGAATAATATACAGAGATCCAACAGCAGACTAGAGGATCGCAAGAACCAAGTCAAAGATTTGAAATACGAAGAAGCAAAGAACACCCAACTGGAAAAGAAAAAAGAATCCAAAAATATGAAGGTAGTATAAGGAGCTTCTAGGACAACTTCAAGCATACCAACATCAGCATTATAGGGGTGCCAGAAGAAGAGATAGAGCAAGATATTGAAAGCCTATCTGAAGAAATAATGACAGAAAACTTCCCCTACCTGGTGAAAGAAATGGACTTACAAGTCCAGGAAGCACAGAGAATCCCAAACAAAAGGAATCCAAAGAGGACCACACCAAGACACATCATAATTAAAATGCCAAGGGCAAAGACAAGGAGGGAATCTTAAAAGCAGCAAGAGAAAAACAGTTAGTTACCTACAAGGGAGTACCCATCCAATTGTCAGCTGATTTCTCAACAGAAACCATGCAGGCCAGAAGGGAGTGGCAAGAAATATTCAAAGTGATGAATAGCAAGAACCTACAACCAAGATTACTCTACCCAGCAAAGCTATCATGTTAAATTGATGGTCAGATAAAGAGCTTCACAGACAAGAAAAGGCTAAAGGAGTTCATCACCACCAAACCAGGATTATTTGAAATGCTGAAGGGCATTCTTTAAGAAGAGGAAGAAGAAGGAAAAGGTAAAGATAAAAATTATGAACAACAAAGTGACAACAAATACATATCTATCAACAAGTAAATCTAACAATTAAGTCAATAAAGAAATCTGATGAATAGAATAAACTGGTGAATATAATAGAAGTAGGGGCATAGAAAGGGAATGGACTGACAATTCTAGGGGGAAGGAGGTGTGAGGGGTGTGGGAAGAGACTGGACAAAAATCTTACACTTATAAATAAAGACAGTGGCAGGGATAAGGACATGGAGGGGTGGGAACCAAGTGAAGGAGAGCTATGGGGGTTAAAAAAAGGAACATCTGTAATAATCTGAACAATAAAGATTTATATATATATATATATATATATATATATATATATATATATATATATATATAAAGAATGACAGGTCTGGCTAGATTTATGTGGAGAATGAAATGCTTCCATTCTCCATGAATAAGTATGCCTTTGTTCAAAATGTTCCCTGTAAAATATATGACCAACATCTAATTGCTCTAATGTGTTATAAACTTTTCACTTTCCTTAAGTTACTGAACATACAGACAGGTTGGCATATATATATTTGACATAAGAGATGGCATGCCATAGTGAAAAAAAGGATCTGTTAGGGCACTGGCATCTCCAGAAACCTCCTCATTAGCCATTGTATCCTAAGAATGCTATAAGGGCTGCCTCTCTTCTTTTCTCAAGTAAAAAAAAAAAAAAAAAAAAAAAAAAGAGTAATTTATTTTGTATGTTAGCAATACACCCCAAAGCTTCTGAAACTAACGAACCTTGAAGAAACAAAATACCCTCTTCAGAACTTAAAAGCCACTTAAATAGATTGGATCTATTCCAGCACCAGGAACGAGAATGTCAGGTTGGAGCCTGAAGACAGTGCTTTGCTGCTGAGGGAGAACCTCAGAACCATTCTGAACATCTGATAGCCGGGCTTAGACTTTTCCCTGGTCCTCACGGAGCCTTCCGCCCATACTGGGGGCTGAAGGTGGGACTGGCAGCACATACGCCCATCCCAAAGGAGATGCTGACATGCTGGGGTCATCCAGCCAGACCTGTGCAGAGTCCCCACACCTCTGTGGGCCTTGGGAAAGGAGGAAGAGCTCGAATGAAGCCACACCCCCACTACAGCAGGTGTGAAGAGGGAGCCTGGGAACTCCCACTTGTCAAGGGAACAGGGCTACTCTGGTGGCACTTGATTATATTCAGCAGTTCGCACAGCTCCCCGAGGACATGGTTTTTGTTTTTAGAGGAGCCTCCACTTGCTGCCTGTCTGAAGGGAACACTCGGGAGGAGCTATTAGCAGGCACTTGTTTCTGTAAACATTGAATGTAACACATGCCTCTCAAGTAATGTGTATCCAAACATACAATTTACAAATAATTAACATCATGTTAATTAGTCACATTAATTTATGCCACTTTGTGGAATTATTTCCTCGGAGTGTTTAGGAATGCTGCCAGGAGCTCCAGCCAAGCAGTGTGAAAATGTGCTTGAAGTTAGCTGTTGGGAGTGGCTGTGAACACAGCCTGAGCAAGCTGTTGAAGGCCCTGCAGCGGAAGTTCCCCGTCTCCCAGCTGCCCTGCCTGGTGCAATGTGGCCACGCGGGGTATCGGATCCCCCATCCTGACTCACACCTTCTTTTTCACTTGCAGGTTTCTACTGATCATTGCTGAGTGCCCAGTCACCACCAAACATCCATGAGCAGGTCCACGCAGGTGGGGAACAGTAGGCAGCCTGTGATGAGACTTACGTGCAGTGATATTGTGCTGACTAGTGCTTGGTATTAAGAATATCACTTGGTGTCACTTATTTGTGGAATCTAATGAGCAGAATGAATTGACCAACAAAAAAAGGCCTGAAACATGGAGGTGTGGGACAGACTGACACACCTCAATGTGGGGTTGGGGGGATGAGAAGAGATAAACCAAAGAACTTAGTTATACCTACAGGCATAGCCCATGGACATGGACAATAGGGTGGTGAAGACCTGGGGGGGGGAGTTGGGGAGGGGTTGGGAGGAGGGGGGTGAAGAGAGGGAAAGGGGAGATATCTGTAATATTATCAGCAATAAAAAGTTTATTTAAAACAAAGCAAAACAAAAAACTGGGAGTTATTTCCTGTAAACAATGCTCTGAGAATGGGAAATGGCAAAAGCAGAGTGCTAACGTTCCAAATAGAGAGATTGTATAGACTCTTCATCTGTCTTTGAGATGCTGGCACCCACACAGAGATCCCACTCAGCTCACAGCATTTAGATGAGGGAATGCGATGCTAAACTAGCTCAGCAGTGGAGGAACAAGAAAAATATTCAGAGAAAACAGACTTCATAGATTCTGCAAAGAGTCCAAATTCGGTGAGGAAAACAAACAAAACCCAACCACAACATTAAGTCAAGGTAACAGTGTCAATGGAGAGCCAACACTTGGGTTCATTTTCATGGCTGAGTCCTGGTCAGGGCAGGACAGGTCTATCACATCGCTGGTCAGCCACAGTTCAGGAGTCTGGGACATACGCTGTGATTGCTCCTTCTCGGATCTGGTCATTGTTATCGATGAGCCCAGAACTGACTGTGTCTAAGGTTTATTTTACTGGGGAAACAAGCTGATCAGAAGAGAGGAACATCACAGGATAAATTCTGGAAAACCCCAGATGAGCCAAGCAACTCTTTCAACACTGTTTTGAGCATTGGTATTCCAAATGGGCTGATGCTTCAAAATGAATCATAGATAGCAAGACTGAAGTCTACAATCAAGTTAGAGGTCCAAACATGAGTGTGAAGAAATTGCATGACAATTTAATGTAGATGAAGATGTGAGTGTGAGAACATTGACCATATAAAGAAATTATGGACAATTGAGGGTACAGAGACCCAGGAATATCTCTTGAGACTGTTCATTAGTAAAACAAGAAGATTTGAGTTAGTGATCAACATGATTCCTTCCCTCAAAATCCCTATTTATCTATTTACTTGAATAAAGAGTCACTGTAAGCTGACCTACCTATCTGAATCACAAGACATTTACGTATTTAAGTCAAAGGACAAAATGATGAAGATTCTAGAGAGTGGTGGATGGAGATGCCCTGTAAGATATTAACACCCACTGTCAGCCCGTCCTCCTGGAGTTTAATGATCTAGTAGGAGAGACAAGTGTGTACATGAAAAACAATATAAAAACGATACCAATGCCAATAAAGTATGGCGTCAATGAGGCCTAAAAATGTGTTGTATGACCCAAAGGGAGTCATGATCCATTCAGAAAGTGAGAAAAATTTAGCCCAGAGAAAGTCCTTTCCCTGATATCTATGCCTAGCAATCTAAAGAGATCAAGTCTGAGCTTTATTTCCCTGTGGACACATTCAGATGTACAAGCAGTGGGTGTATTTTCCCCCCCATAAGAAAGCCTTGATTCATTGGTATGAGAATCACATTTAGTCTATCACTTTCCCCCCAGTACTGATTAATAAGAATATCTTTTAAGCGCTGCTTTTAAAATTTTTATTTAGAGCCTATTTGATTCACTTTAACTTTGATTCAATTTGGCTCTCTTTAATATTTATCCAGTAATGTTTCAGAATCCGAGCGATGTGAATACATGAAAGCTCTCCCCTAATGTCCAGGAAACCATTGAGAATATAAAAGCAGCAAAAAGTCATCCTAGGGTCTAAGGATGTTCTGAAACTTCAAAGAGATTTGCATGAAATCTGCACCTGTTTTGCCCAATCTGAAATTGCACTCAGCAGGAGAGGCGTTTCTCCCCATGCAGAAACCCAAAAACGCATGTGAACGAATAGATCCATATTTTAATTAAAAGGGGCCATTCTGAGCCCAGCGTGTGGAAGTGTGACATTAATATTTGCGACACTAGCCATGGGGGACAAGGGAGCATGGAGGATCTTGCACCAGCAGCAGGGAGTCAAGGTTGATCCTTGTTGAAACCCAGATTCTCACAGACATTAAGGGGTCTTCAAAGTGCTACCCAAATACAAGACAAATGGATGGCAGGTCTAGGGGCTCATTGGGGAAGAAGGGGACTGTGATGGGATTAAAGTTTAAGCAGGACGGTGCTTGTGGAGAACAAAAATGCTCATGGATATAGATGAGTGCCATACTGTGTGCATGCGTGTGTGTGCATGTGTGTGTCAGCCAGCAATGGCTCCACACCTACCATACAAACACATGAATACCAGTAAGTGTCAATCCACAATCACACAAATTTTAAAATGAGTATAATTTGCTCAACAGACTTCATTCCATATTGAATACGGGTGGCACTTTCTGGCATTATCCGTTTGATGGAGCAGGACAGCCCATATTTGGCATTTAACAAAAATCTACATATTCAGCCAGCTTATGGCAGCGGCTCCTCAGTGCCCTAATGGGAACACTGGACATAATGGCTGCCAGCCATCCAGCATGCCCAGTGCTGCTGGACTTATGGACATGTATATTTAAAATGTAACAGGTTTGCAAAATCACATTGGTGTGCATGAGTCAATTTTCTTATGTTAAAGAGATCATTTTCTTCTCTCAAAATGCTCATTGATCTGTGAGGAAAATGTCTTTAAAACATGTAATCTGGCCCTAGCCGGTTTGGCTCAGTGGATAAGGCATTGGCCTGCAGACTCAAGGGTCCCGGGTTTGATTCCGGTCAAGGGCATGTACCTTGGTTGTGGGCACATTCTCAGTGCGGGGTGTGCAGCAGGCAGCTGATCGATGTTTCTCTTTCATCAATGTTTCTAGCTCTATATCCCTCTCCCTTCCTCTCTGTAAACAATCAATAAAATATATTAAAAAACAAAACATGTAATCTGGTTCCCAAGGGCTTGGTTTCTTAGTTCCTTGTTTAGTAACTGAATGCCATAAGCAGGCCCTAATCGTTCAGTCTTGAGGAGCAGGGAAGGGCAGGGAGTAGGCTGGATGGGACGACCTTCAGAGCTCACATCATCCAAAGTCTCCTCTGTTGGGGATGGGGGGAGGGCAGGACGCTCAGCTGAGAATTTCATTGGTGGCTACTGAGCACTTGAAATGTGACTAGTGAGACAGGAACTGAATTTTTAAATGTTATATAATTTGAATAGAAGTAAAGTTAAATTTAAAAACTGAAGCACAGAAAAATACTTTTCCACCAATCATACTTACCATGTTGGTAGGATTGCTTTTCAGGTAACTATTGTCTCACATAGGATAATGTTATCATTCTGTGGTGTGAGCATTGGGCACGAGCACCATTTCTACTATTACACATCCATGTGCAGCAATGTGCATCAGTCCCTGTCAACACATTCATCCAGGTTGAATAGTTTTTTCTTTGCAGCATATAACCCTGTAATGTGTATATTTACCTATTTTATGCAGACAGCATGAGTTAGTTACTTGAATCATAATTGGGAATTAAATTAAAATAATTGTTTAATTATAAATTATTAGATTAGTTTGTAGTTAAAACAAATAAGAACTCACAGATTTTAAAATGTAAAATGATAGTGCTGATGCAAAATCAAGGGGTGAATCTCAATTCTGCAACCAGAATGGTTAAGAAAAAAGAGATTCAAAGAAGGAATGTCACAATTTTCAGGAGAACAATTGATTGTAATTTATGTTGTGGGACAAAACAAAGATATTCGCTGTGTAAAAAATAAATTAAAGGTAATAAAGATTAATATAATGAAATCTTATCAGCAAACATCAGATATTTGAAAAGAGCTCGTTCCTCAACACTCAAACCAAAAACGTTGCTACTAGAAAACATGGCTCCTGAAATTTGGTTACTAGAAAATTTACAATTACACATGGACTTGGCGTTATATGCCAGTTGGACAGTTGTCATGGTGCCAATAGATGCTCAGTCTTTAAAATCTGTCCCACATCGGCTTCCACCACTATTGCTACCCTTTAAGTATCACCAATTATCTCTCGCCTGCTCTTAGCAGATCACCACCTAATCGGTGTCCTGTCTGCACTCTTGCCTCTTTATCTGTAATTCATTCTTTACATAATGACCAATGGGGTTCACACAGTTTTATGTATGTCAAGGTTCTCATTCCCACCACACTTACAAAATATACAAAGTCTGCCACCAGGCCCCACAGTCCTGCATAAGGCGGCCACTCTTTTCATTTCTAATCACTTTTCTCTCCCTCCCCCAACCACACTGGCTCTCCTCTGTTTCCTGGAACGCATCCAGCTTGTTCTCATCTCAGGGCCTTTGACCTCACTGTCCCCTGTGTCTGGGATACTCTTTCCCCAGCTCTATATATACCTGTTGATTAAATAAATAAATGGATGTGGGGGGAGGGGAGAATTGGATTAGATGTTGACATCTCATACATCCTTTCAATGTTTTATCCACTCATCCATTTACATCAGCGAACAAACATTACTTCATTCCCACTATTTGCCGGGTAGCAAGCTAAAAGTTGGGAAGCCAGATGTATTACAAACCTTTTCTCTCTAGGAAAAGGAAGGGAAATGGTAAAGAAGACAATTTATCTATAAATAAGTCATTGCAATGACTTGATGTTATCACTATATTAAAAAACAAGCAAATAAAATCTAGGGCTCAACTTGATGGTGTTGTAAGCAGATTATAAGACATTAATGATGTTATGAGCTTCAACCTGGATTGGAAACAGAAAACAGAAACTCCAATCCAATTGACAGGAGAGAAGAGGTCAGCCGAGCAGGTTCCTTGTGGGCAGGGGCTGCATATAATTAAGTTTTGTATCCTCAGTGCCAGGTCCACACTAAGAATTCAATAAATTCCAGCTAAATTGAAATCATCACTTACAATAAGCCCTTCATAAGGCTGAATTCCTTGAAGGCAGAGTCTATGGCTTTGGGTCCTTGAGTCCTCCAATGAACCAGGGTCTCCGTAGTCATCTGTGTGCATTGTGGCTAAAACCTTACACCCTACACATGTCAGGCACATGGCATAATGTGTGAAGCCAGCCAGGTACGAGACATCAGAGAGTGATGGAGATGGTTCCCCAGGTACAGGGGCACAGTATAACAGATTTTCTTATTTTTCTCACTAAAAGCCTGAAATTTAAATTTTTATTTGAAATTTCCAATATTTAAATGTTGGCAATGAATTCAGAATGTTTGAAAGCAATTTGTATGACAAAAAAAACATATGCAGGCCTCCTTGGGCCCACGGGCCAGCCAGACTGTGACCTTGCTGATAAGAGAACAAGAATAAATTCCTTTTAAGCATCTATCCACGTAATGAGCACCTCACTAGGAGCTGCTCACTGAGACTTCCACTCTCCCTGAGGAGTGAGTTAGCTCCATTCATAGAGGAAAATAGAGTCTCCGAGGGTTTGGTAGTTCACCCAGAGTCACACAACCAGTAAGCTTGCGTGGTAGGGATTAAAAGTCAAAGCCACTGATCTTTCCAATAGATTGGACTAGTTTTTAAATCACAGATAACAGGCCAATTCTTAAACATAGAGAGAAAGCAAAACTGGTCTTCTAAAAGAAGCCCAGAAATAGTCCTGAGTTTTAGCATGGGGTCATCTGTGAAACACAGATAGCAGCACCAACTGGGCAATGCCTTCCAAAGAAAGACGTGTTTACATACGTCAAGGTTCTGCGGTACTTTAAGCATGGACAGACCAAGACTGCTTCAAATACACATGTTGTATGGAAGGATGAGGTCTGGGATACATGGGGCAGTTTGATCTTTCTGTCTTTGGCTTGCTAAGGCTCATTTCGCAGACATGTGTTTTTGCTTAGAAAGGCACAGAGGTGGATAAATCACGGAATCGGGTCCTTGAGGCCAGCTCCATTAACTCTCTTGGCATGATCTCACCACTTAAGTCAACATGACTTAAGAGTTTATATAACATTTTATTAGGCTTTAATACCATACTTTCCCTGAATTTCAATGTTCATCTTTCGGGTAAAAATAAATGTTACTCATGACTCAAAGACCAAAGTTTGCTAACTTTGATTTTTTAAAATTAATTTACTTAGCTAATTCTAATTTCAGGTAGACTTGGAGGAATGGAGTTATGAACACTTCAGAAAGAAAAAAATACATTTATATAAAAATCATATATATGAGTTATATATATATGAAAAGTAGTGGAAAAGAGTTCAAAATTCAGTATAAAAATGCAATTATTTTACTGTGATTGAGTCATGTGACTAGTGATTATATTTGACTAGCTTTGTCCTCTGACTTCTAAACTCTTGCTTTGTAATCCTACCAGACTGTAAGTAACCACCTAACTCAGTGTTCTCATTCAAAAAAGAAGAAAATTGCTTGCCAGTTGGATGCAATTTATTGAAAATCTACTGTTTGAACAAAATAGTTAGACCAGTGGATCTCAACAAGGGACAGCTTTGTTTTCTGGGGGACAATTAACAAGGTCTGGTGACATTTTTGGTTATCATGATCCAGGGGGTTGCTATTGGTATCTAGTGCATAGATATATGCTGCAATCAATAAGAAATGCAATCCACAGAGTCTGATATAAGAGATGTCCTGAGGATAAACAGGCATCTTTCGTCTCAGAGGGGAAAATGGCACATTTTTCCTGTTTCTCTAATGCAGAATTCTATTTTGTAGTTGGATATTGGCAATGCCTCCCACAGTTGTAGAAAAAGCACTGAATTTAGGAAGGTGAGCTCAGGGTTGCAGAGGCAACCAAGTGGTGTTAGGCCAGGACAAATGCATTAAAGCCCACCTTCCTTACTTGTAAAGGGGCTGAAGATGATGAAGACACCTGTTCATCTGATCTCACATGATACTGAGAAAATTAAAAGAGATCATGTCAATCAGGGTGTTGTTACCACCATAATCACAACCACCATTACATCCAGGAGAGTTAAAAATATCCATAAGGAAGTAACAGTTTCTTTTTTCTTTTTTCTTATATTATCCCCCATTTATTCAGCAAGCATTTAATGTGTACCTGCCACAAGCATCCTGTTAAGTTCTGGGGCTATAAATATGAGCAAGATATCAACATCTTATCTTCTTACTCCATCAATTTCTACTTGCCATTATCTTCCTAAATCATTGGCTAGAACAAGGGGAACAGATCTGAGGACAGATAGCATAGATGAGCCCACAGTTTCTTATCTCAGAGTCCCTTCCATAACCAGTGACCCTAAGAGAGCACAAGTGAGATTGGGGATGGCTGGAGACATGTATTGCGTAAGTCAGAGTTTGGCACCACTGTATCCAGTCACAGGCTCACTCTTTTCCAGAAGCACCAGGGAGATACCCGCTGGCCTACATGGGGTTATGGAGAACACTTCCACATGAGAGCAAGGTTCCTGGGGATTCTAATTTAATTCCCTTGAGGAGTTGTAAATAGTCTTCTGATGTAAAGCCAAGTTGCACCCTAATCTTTCCAATATTTTTTCCAACACCCAGAAAAATTACTCCGCTCACCTCCCAACACTCTCAGTGCCCATCACAGTGCTTTGAACATGGTCCATCACATGGTACATGGTGTGCAGGTGTGTACCCACAGTTGCGTATTTGATGAATCTGTTCCCACTTCTAGACAGTGAAATCAAGGAACAAAAGTAAAGAAGTCAATAGCTCTAGACAAACAGCCTATTAGATGTCAGGTACTATTACCATGTCCATGACTTTCAACTTCAGAAATACCACAGACCCTTTTGTGAGGCTTAACAGAAATATGGAGGCTGCATTGCACAGTGGGAAAGAAACAGACAGAATGGGGTAAATGTCAGCTTTCACTTATTAGCTATGGACCACCTTGGGCAAGTTATTTAACTTCTCCATGAAGCAGTTTCCCCATCTTTGATAAAATTATCTACATCATTGGATTGCTGTGAGAATTAAGTGAAGTTATTTATGCAATACAGAACAGTGCCTGACACCTAATGTGTGTTTGCTGTGGCAGCTGTTACTATCACAGCTACTATTTTTATCATTGTCATCATCTCCCTCATTAAAGAAGCCCATGACCCCACCTCAAATGCATCCCATCAGTTTCAAGTGGTTGGAATGACCACTTTTTACATGGTTGAAAACCACAGACTTAGTATGCAGTAGGCTCTCCACAGTGACTGGAGAATAAATGAATGATTGTGAAATGAAGACCATGCACCACAGAGGAGATCCCAAGCAGAGGGTGAGTTGAAGAAAGAATGAGAGGCAGAGGGATTCTTACTCAGAGGAAGTTAGACCTTTGTGGGGCTTTGGTAGAAGAGCTCACAGAATCTTCTCTGGGCACCTTAATTAATGGGGCAGGTCACATTCATTCTTGGAAGGTTTTTCACACAGATTCTATCTAACCGTGAGCCAAAGTAAGCCCTTGTTGGTCTCACGCCAGCTTTTTAATTATTTATTTCTCCTTTCTGTAAGACACAGGTAGAAGGGGAGAAAGTAAGTGACTGCCAAAAAACTCCGGATTAAGTCTATACAAATTTGCTTTGTAGATATCTTCTGTCTACATTCACCCTGCAATAGTTTGGTTGCCACCTCACTATGAGGTCATTTTCCCACTACTGTGCCCATTCATTGAACAAATATACATTGGTCTTTTTTTGTTCTTTTTAAAAATATTTTTCATTGATTTTTTACAGAGAGGAAAGGAGAGGAACAGAAAGTTAGAAACATCGATGAGAGAGACACATCGATCAGCTGCCTCCTGTACATCCCTTATTGGGGATGTGCCTGCAAGCAAGGTACATGCCCTTGATTGAATCGAACCTGGGACCTTTCAGTCTGCAGGCCAATGCTCTATCCACTGAGCCAAACTGGTTAGTGATATACATTGGTCTCTGGCCCTTCATACATTGCACCTGGGAATTAGCATATTATTGATCTTTGCTCCAAACCCAGCACAGAAGATGCTCCGTATAATTTGTTGAAAGATGAAAATAACCCAAGCAAAGCTAAGTGCAGATGGAAGCTTAAACATAAGTATGGAAGATAAACTTCTGAATTCCCTGTTCTTCCATTCCTGCTTTTTGTAAAGTCCACCACTTCCCACACAGTGCCCTGCATAAACGAGTATGTGGTTAAAAAATACATTATCATCTAATCATAACACACAGTGAGGAATATTTTAAAATTATATTTTATGCTGCATAGTTTTATATTCCTTGACTAAGAGGATGGCTTGGAACATTATGACAACAAACAGAAAAGAGGACCCTCTTCCCCACAGGATCTGCTACTGACTTGCTGGACCCTGGAAAAGAAATTGAATCACTCTAAGCATTTGTTTCCTGGAGTCAAAAAAGCTTTTCTTTACTGAGCTCAAAGCGCTTCTTGTGTATGCTCTCTTCTGTCCTCACACGTTCTTGTAGGATTCTTCCTCACAGAGATGCTCTAAAATAAATTACAGGCCAAATTGAAAGAAGAAAGCACTATTCTGACTTCAGTGGTATGCTGATAAATGTATAGCAACTGGTTTCTGGAAACAAAAGAGCCATTTGTAGTGTTGGCCAATTACTGTGGTGTCAACACTCCCATGGTGTAACTGAGTACAGAGCTACGAGGAGAAGCTCATGATTGGGTGTCACAAACTGCTGACAGTTGGCCTCCGCATGCCACTGTCTGACTTCCCAACCCAGCACCTTATCACTCTGAAGTGTCAGAGGGTGATGACTCCCACCTCCTCTGTGCCATCTTCATGGCATGTACAAATATAGCTCCTATATTTTGAAGTACAGTGCATGTTACCATCAAGCTCCTTACAGGTAAGATGGCAGCCCTTTGTGTCCCTGGTGTCTACTACATGTAGCTAGTCGATAAACAGCTGCTTCTAAAGAATATATGTATTTGTAATTTAGGATCCTTCAGGATGAAACTAGTCATGCCAGGAAAAATAGTTCTCATTATCACGCCTGCTTAGATATGTTCTGATTGACTCTATTTTGTCCTGATACACAATCTAAACCTCCCAGACAGACTGAGTCAATTCTCAGGTAATTCCAAGGAGTAAAGCCCTCCCTTCAGGACTACACAATTTCCCCACATGACAGCTATTACCCGGGGAAAGACACTCTATGCAATAATGACCAATTGTGCTATTAGCACAGATGGATCGGAGCTATAACAATTTCCTCCCTTGACAGGCAGGTGGGGCTGGAGGGGCAAAGCAATCCATAAAATCAAAAAAAGCGATGCTACATTTTGATGAAAGAGGGGAAAGAAAGTGGGAATTGGAAAAGATATGCAACATTAAATTGAGGCCGGTGTGAGAGGGCAGGGGTGGTGGGACATTTGAATGAGTCAGGGACAGAGAATGAAGAGCAGGAAGAAACCAAGACCCTCCTTGTTGATCTGAACTAGAAGAGCTCTTAAGCTCCCACTTCATCGGTTACCAAGGAGGTATTTTGTTTGGTTGCTAGTTTTAAATACAGAAAGACCACCCGATACCTCATCACTTTCACAGATGTGATTTGCTAAAATCCCTACCATCCAAGTTTGCATTCCTATGGCAACGGTCCTTCCAAAAGGCATAAAATAATGGCTCATATTTAATTCACTTCCACATTCCCTCTACCTTCCAAGGGCCTTTGTAATAATGGATGCAGAATAGACACACACCTGTACTTTCTACATTATTCCAGAAACTTCAGACTAGACGCTTTGCAGGGACTCTCAATCTACTGGGCTATGCTGCCTTATTTCCATTAGCGAAAGTGAAACTAGTGGGAAGGACTTCATTAAAAGAATGCCCTAAATGAATCTACCTAACTAGAATAGGCTGTTCGTTTTTCTGTTGCAACTAAAGGACTAATGCAAAAACGACATCACAACATGGGTGAGAGATGGCAGGATGCTGTATGTGCAGGGGACATCACTACCAGAACAAAGAGATAAAAAGGGACTATGAGTGTTGACATAGAAAATTGGGAAAGCGATTTCTTTGGAGAGGACTGCCGTGTTCATATGAGCCCTAACCCCTTTCCCGGGGCTTTGGGGTCTCCACCTTTTGACTCCAAGCCCCCAGAGGGAAGCTTTAGGGATATGGAGATTTTTGAATTATACTTCTGGCTGGCAGATGGAAGATCCAGAGGACTGCAGGCTGATCCTTCCCCAAGAAAGTTAGAGAGAATCAGAGATTGGAGTGTGAGTCCTGGATGGGTGGTTAAGCTGAGCCTGTCTTCTGCAGGGGTAAGTGCCAGGTGCATGCTCCCTGTGAGCCAGATGTGCCAAGGGAGAGTACAAGCAGGTCTAACAAAGACACTCTGTAGGCACCGGCTGAAAGCCAGGGCTTAGGACCAGATCCACCAACCTTAGTCAGGGGGACTAAAGGAGAGAGGGCACCAATGGGAACACACAGGAACTTCCAAAGCCTCTGAGAGAACAAATCTGCTTTCCTCATTGGCTAGGCCTCTCTAGGGTCTGCCCTTTAAATATCTGTGAGGTCCAGATAACATGAAGCCACTCAGCCAAGTGTGAACATCCTCACACTCCCAGCTCGCTCACGCATGTAAGACCCTAAAAAAGAGGAGACAATAGAAATGTGGGGGAGGCAGGAGGAGGTGAGCAAAGAGAGTAGAAAGAAGAGCAGCTCTCCTCCCCGCTGCAGTCTTCCGGTTCAATCAGCTCTGAACTACAGAGGAGAGATCCTCCAACTCAAGCTCAAGCTCTGCCTTGATTACTTAGCATCTTATGTTCTAACCACTAAATTGAATGCATGTTTGAAATGTAAAGTGGCCAGATCCTACTGTGAATGAGCAGAGAAGATGTGGCTAGCATTCTCCAGGGACAAGGAAGAAACACCCTTGCGGTGGGGTGCACAGTAGCTCCCCAAAGACCTGTTCCTTTGGTCCCTGGGAAAGTGACTTCTATGAAAAAAAGGGGGTGTTTGCTGAGGTCATCAAGTGAAGGACCTTGCCAGGAGACCATCTTGGATTGGGGTGGGCCCTAAGTCCAATGGGAAGTAAGAGGGAAAGAAGAGGCAAGAAGAGAAAAGAGCCACAGAGACCCAGGGAAGGAGGCCATGCGAGGACAGAGGCAGAAATTGCAGTGATGCGTCTGCAAGTCGGGCGATGCCAAGGACTGCTGGCAGCCCCAGTAGCTGGGAGATGCATGAGACAGATCCTCCGAGCCTCACCAACCCTGCAGACTCCTGGCCTCGGGAACTGGGAGGGAGCACATTTCTATTGTTTTGAGCAACTAGGTTTATGGTGAAGTGGCAGAGCAGCCAAGGGAAATGGGTACCACCCGGCAGGAATTCAGAGAGATGATGGAAAACAAAATAAGGACATGCGCTGCCCAATCCTTAGAGCCAGCCTAGGCCAGATACGAGTAGCAGGGAACTTTACTTGCCCTGCTGGGGCTCGTATGGGATAGTCATTAAGCTATGAGGCCTTACAGAGTCCTGCTGTGGCCCTGGATTGCTACTCAGGAGGAATCTGGAGGCCAAGGGCTTGGGCTGAGGACAGGAGCCTGCTGGGCCTGGAGCTGTCCTCCAACCCTGAACCCTACAACCGAGTCCTGACTCTTCCCTAAGCTCCTTGTGCTACCTCTGGAAGAAACCAGGCTGCGGCTCCGGGTCTAATGAAAAGAAGGAAGGCTGCTGCTGGCCATCGAATCGAGTCCCTTCCCTGAGGTTCTCTGGGTCTGCCTCATGGAGGAGAGTCAGGTTCCATCAGGCATCCACGGCAGAGTGTCTGCTGAAGCTCGGGTCTCCTGCTGTCTGTGGTTTACCCCATGTACCTGCTGTCAGGTGTGGGTCTTATGGAGACAGGCCCTTGGGGAACAAATCCACAATATTCTGTAAAATCTAAGAAATGGAAAGACTCAGGGGGTTTTCACACAGCAACTTGGATGTAGGCCAGTTCAAAGCAGTGGCCATCTCTCCCCCATTTGCCTTCCACAGAACAGGCAGCAACAGCTGTTTCTGACAGAGCCTCATTGTGTTTTTAAAAATGGGGGGGAGGCATAGAAAAGGACCTTATTCCACCTGCATTGGTGGCTTGGGCCTCCCTTTTGAAAAGGGTGAGAGGCCTGAGGGGTAGGCATATCGGAGGCAGGGAGTTAGTTCCCTGAGCTCAGATAATCACTCCAGCATATCTGGGTCAACTTTGAATGCAGAGTCACTTAAGTGGGCTCAATGCTCCTCACATTAGAAAATCACTGCATGAGGCGATGCTGCTCTCCCAGGTCACGGGGCGGGGTGGGGGTGGGGGGCGTGTTAAAAAATGGCATCAGCAGTGAGCTTAGTCTGTGGGTATCTGCTCAGGGCAACCTGAAGCTCTAAGCTATGTCCCGGGATGGTTCTGAGCCCCAGCGCCAGCCACACCCTGCCTCAAGCCGCTTGCCTCTGTCCATGTGCCACCAAACTACTGCTGTGTTTTAATGTCCCATCAGCATCTTTTTGCAAAGTATTTTCATAAATTAGAAGCAGAAGTACTACCTTATTTCTGAACCCTTCTTACATGCAGACAAGTCCTTTACACGTTTTATTAGGCTGCAGCCTTTAGTGAAAGTAACAGAAAGACAAATCAAAATGTTTTAAGCAGAAAACAAACACCCCATTATTTGCTCACGTGACTGAAAACCCAAGGGACTCAAGCACAGCTCAATCCAAATAAAGTCTTCATAACTCTGTTTCCTTTGTTCCATGTCGTCTTTGCTTTGTTTTGTGTTGACCTCCCTCACGGGCTGACTTTCCACATGGCTCTCCCTGCAGCTCGAGACCTATATCCTAGCTCCCTCCCCTGGGTTAGGGAAGGGGACGCTCCTTCCTGGAGCTCCCAGCTGTAGTCCTGGGTATGGCTCCCATTGGCCTTGCTTGAGTCATATGCTCATCCCTAAGCCAGGAAAGTGGTCAATTCAAAGAACGTCATAGGCTGAGCTTGAGCTTGCTAGTGCTCAGAGAAAAACTAAGATAGGCGAGTCGTTCCCAGGAAATAGGGAATAAAGGTGGAGCAAGCTAAAGCAAGAGTCACCTACAGGGTCCTCACAATTCTGTTAGCAAGATGCTATTCTTAGATGTGGAACTGAAGGTCAGGATAATTATGTAATTTGACTAAGATCCCATGGCCAAGAGGAGACAGAACTGGGACTCTAGCCCTGAATCCCTAGTTCTTGTCCTGTGCCCAGTACCCTGCTTCTCTGGCTACACGGATCTTCCAGTCCAGGATGCTCTAGCCTATGGACTACCAGTTCCCTCCATCTCCACTCCGCACCTCAAGTATGCAGGTAGAGATGCACCTGCCTTTGGAGGAGCCAGACCACATGGCTAGCTCATCCTCTGCTTTCAGTCAACTCCAGTCTGGACCCCAGTTTTTAATCAAGTCCTTCCAGCCCATGCTCCTGAAGAAGTGACAGAAGCCTGAATGTGCATGCGGTGGTGTCCTCTGGGCCAGTGATGAGAACAGGAGGCGGAGCCCTGTGCTCTCTGACAGTGAGGCAAGAGTTAACAGGAAGGAGAACGGTGCCTTGTTTACTGGTGTTCCAGTTTTCTTTTTCAGCTGTGCTATTGGGAAGGCCTACGAGATTTTCCCGCTCCTTATTAAAAACAGAAAATCTGTTTAGGCAGCAGCTAAGCACCAAGGCAGATAGATATATCATGAGTAAGAAGGAGCCAAGTTGCAGGCAGGCCAACATCGGTGGGGCGGGGCTTGGCATCAGCCTGTCAACAGGCCTGAGGATCCCAAATTAAACATCCTGTGTGTCTCAGGGTCAAAATAAGGAGCAATAGTGATTCTCATTCCCTGCAGTAACAGGGAGAGAATGCTTCCTTCAAGGGAAGAAAAGAACTGGTTCCTTCCTTACTTTTTCCCCAGATCATCATTGAAGACTCTGGTTTGTGACCAAAGGGATTGTGAATCTGCAGGAGGGTACTACTTGCCACTCTTTTCCTTTTCAGGGCCAACGGCATGAACCCACGTCACAGGAGAAACCTTTGTTTAAAATCGATAAACACAAAGTTGTTGTTTTTTCCTTTGTTTGTTTTTGAAGTGATCCCACTAGAACACCAGCCCAACTTTCTACTTTGGGAGGTTTCCAGGTTTCCAGGGGTGTAGGACGCACAAAGCACACATTCCGCTGAGAGACCATGTTGAAAACACTTGTGGATACTTAATAAAAAAATTGTTGGGTGAATAAATAATATAATAAGTAGGAGAACTCCCGAGTCAAGAATATCCCTGTGTGCCAGGAATATTGATCTTGGAGCTGGGATCGTGCATAACTTTTAGAATGGTAGCAGGGGAAAAGGGTTGGGTCTTCCCATAGCATTCTCTCTTGTCACGTATGCCCTCTGTTTAAGAATACATTTTAGCTAGCTCTGAAAATTGTTCCATTAGGTTTTTGGAACTGTCAGAATTTTGCAGAGGGTGTTTGGGATTCCTTATGCTACTGAGTGTGTTTTTTCTCTTTGCTGTTATTGTACTGAGTAACTCCGGGAGGATAATAATACAGGAACATTCAGCAATGTCTGGAGACATTCTGGCTGCCACAGTGGTGGGTTGTAATGGCATCTAGTGGATGGAGGCCAGGGATGCTGTAAACATTCCATAATACACAGGCCAACATCGGTGGCGTCAGCCTGTCAACAGGCCTGAGGATCCCTAATTAAACATCCTGTGTGTCTCAGGGTCAAAATAAGGAGCAATAGTGATTCTCATCCCCTGCAGTAACAGGGAGAGAATGCTTCCTTCAAGGGAAGAAAAGAACTTACCCCATCCTGCAATATGAAATCATCTACCCCAAATGTCCAGGGAGACAAGGTTGAAAAACTGGGTCACCCTGACTGGAGGTTCTCATTGAAAGGGAGGGGAACCATAGATAGCATCCTTCCTCTTTTGCATTTCACCCCATTTTTCCAAGGCCCATTAAATTCAGTGGATTATCTGTGTCCAGAGCACAAAGAGAGCCCACGGGGAAATTAGAGCAAAGATCAATACCAATAATACCAGTAACGACTCACATTTGTAGATGGATTTGCTGTTTACCGAGCGCTCTCTCACCCATGAACTCCACTGGAGCTTCACTGGGGAGGGCAGTTGGGAAGATTTCCCTATGAATATTTCCCACTTTATATGTTTCCAGAATTAACGATTTCAAGCGAATTACAAACAGATTAAACAAACTACCTTTGGTCAAACAGAAAAGCAATTATATGAAGGGAAATTGTAGTACTCTATCACCAGCTTCTGCTCTCACATCCCAGTGCTGGTCCCAGTCTCGATGGCCACCTGCCCTGAACATACCGGGACAGAGAGGGGTTGGCTGCCCTCCACCTGAGTGACAAGGTAAGAGCAGTCAGTCATCTGGAGGAGGCATTTGGAGAGGGACCCAGGTTTCCCCAGTGGTAATTAAGGGGAACCTATCATTTGTTGAGTATTCATGGAGTGGGCTGGACTGGGCCTTGGGAGGGTGTTTATATACTATAATTTCATTTCTGAGCACCATCTATTTGCCAGGGAAGGACTGTCACTCACCCACATTTGATGGACAAGAAAACTGAGAAGTGCCCTAAGTGGTTTGGCTCAGTGGATAGAGTGTCAGCCTGTGGGCTGAAGGGTTCCAGATTCGATTCCGGTCAAGGGCGTGTACCTTAGTTGCGGGCACATCCCCAGTAGGGAATGTGCAGGAGGCAGCTGAATCAATGTTTCTCTCTCATTGATGTTTCTAACTCTCTATCCTTCTCCCTTCCTCTCTATAAAAAACATCAATAAAATATATTTTAAAAAAAGAAAACTGACAAGTTACACAATAGGCTAAGATCACACAAGAAGGATCAACAGGCGAGCCTGCATTTGAACCCTGGTCTGCCTGTCCCCAGTGCCTGCATCCTCTATGACATCAGTTGAGATCAGCCAATGCTTGGTCTTTGGTACATACAAGGTACCAAAATGTTATTTATTATTACCATCACTTTCCTAAAGAATATTAAAGAAGTAAACACCTCAAATATGGACAACCCACCCACATACACCTTCTTGCATCTTTGGCGATCTTGTGAACAGTAACAAAATAGTATATGGCTTCTGTTCTTATCCATCTCTCTGATATCAAAATATCTGATTTATTACCTGAAATAAATTTCTCATTTGCTCTCATGTTTACATATATGGGAGCTTTGCAAACAATGGGATATTGTAATTGCTAACATGTATACAATTCTAAATATTGTCACTGCATGTGCTCTGTACCTTAGATATACTCACTTTCAAAATGTTTTTAATTTTTAAATAACTGTAGGTTCACATGCAGTTGTAAGAAATAATACAAGTTCCAAATCCCCAAATTCTTTACTCAGTTTCCCCAATGGAGTCATCTGGCACAACTCTAGAACATATGACAACCAGGAGACTGTCACTGGCATTGATATAGTTGCCCCAACTTATTCTTACAATTTTTAAATGCACTCAGGTGTGTGTGCGCGTGTCTAGTTTTATGCAATTTTAGCACATATGCCACATTTTTATCTTAATCACTAGAGGCCCGATGCATGAAATTCATGTGAGGGGCTCGGCCTTCGCAGCCCTGGCTTCAGAAGGTTGTCTGGAAGGACATCTGGAAGGTTATTCAGCTGTCCGGCCTAATTAGCATATTATGCTTTTATTAGTTATTATTATAGGTATTATACATACTCTGTAACTTCAATATAAACCAAATACTAGTACAAAACTATGACGAGGCACCTTTCTAACGTCAATAAAGTAATTCAACTGACTATTGAAGATATGCCCTGTGCCAGGCAGTTTTCTGAAATAAAAAAAATACTAAACACGTAGAGAAAGAAAACCCGGCCCCTGCTGTACTAGAACTCAGGGCTTCTCAGGAAAGGCAGGGATGCAGATAGTCATAGGTGACTTCGAATGAAAGAAGACTTTTAATTAGTTGTAAAAATAATCAAGATGAATAAAATTATATAATTTGGTGATTATTATATTGGCTTTGTTCCAAAAGTCACTTAACCCCTGAACACTATATATGTCAGTATATTAACAGCACTCATGCAACATATGCTAAACATTTAAAAATATTAGCTCTAATGAACTATCAATATGGTGTCTGTGTATTTTTCCCACTGCAACAATATGATTCAATATGTTGAAACATAAAAATAAATCAACTCCAGATTTGAGTTATTCATGCAGAGATCCTCCCATTTCTTCATTATAAGATTATTTAGAATTCCATAAAGTACATATATCTGTCTATGCTTGATGAAACAAAGATGCTTGTCAGATGAAAAGAGAATATTTGGCACATTGACAGGTTCTTTTAAAGCATTTATAAAGAATAATAGGAAGAACAGTATTTCATACCCACACAAAAGCCTACCCTGGGAGAAGCCAGAGGAAAAGCGTTTTTTAACTGAGTAACATCATGTCCATAGACCTGGGGGGAGGGGTAGGAGCATGCTTAACAGGATATGTATTTGTGTGTGAAACAGCATCATCTACAACTGAATCCAAATGCATTTTGTTGTTGTTGCTACATCTATTCCATTTTCTCCTAGAGCCTGTTCTTAACTCACAGTTCAAGAGTATTGTTCAAAATCCTGAAAGATGTTGATGTAAGACAGTAAGACAAGACTGCAAGCATTTTGTCTCTTTCTCTACTCCATCCCCATCACTGCTAGAGAGTGGAGAATGAATCCAGTTGTGTTTTAATTGGGAAGGACCTGGCATGCAGGAAGGCAGAGTCTTCAGGCCAGGACCTCAGCGCCCACTGCTGCCCTAGCCTGGATTGGAGCATGCGCTCTTGGGTTCCTGATTTCTGTAAGGCGCAATAGCAGGTGCCGTGCAGATTTCACATCTATCTACCAGGGAAGCATTATTTACCACCTATTACATATATGGCACAGTGCTAAGTTCCAGAGACACAATGAGCTCTAAGTAATCATCTCTACCTCTGAGAAGTATACAGTCTAGTTAAGAAGCCAGAAATGAGGAGCATTTTAAGGATGATATAAGGATAACATAATACCTGATATTTTTTAAAAAGCATATGGTCTAAGCTATAAACATTGCAAGAATAACAAAACAAAAGGAGAGACCTGAGAGCCACATCAAGAAGATTCTTGGATATGGTCGAGTGTATCTTTGGGGTGAAGATGGGAGAAGCCAGGTGCCCGGTAGAGAGGTCAGAACAGAGACCTTGCCTTTTGGGGTTGGAGTCAGACAAGCTGAGATGAGATTCTTGGCCACTCACTTACTAGCAGTGAGTTTAAGGAAACTCCTTAAGCTCTCTGAGACTCAGTTGCATTGGCTTGTGGGGATAGGACAGTACCAGTGTGACAGAATTGTAGGAAGGGTGGCACCTGTTAGTACCTGTGAAGCACCTCACATATTCAGTGGGTGCTGGAGGAAGATAGCCACAGGGATGAGGGTGAGGGGGGAGAGGAGAGGAACAGGATGAAGGAACGACAGAAGGATGAGCAGAGTTCAGGGGTGATCTGAAGCCGGCAGAGTAACAGAGCTTTCTTTCTCAAGCTGCAAAAGGTCTTCTGGGCTAATCTAACTAACTCAAAACAAATAAGTATATGTGCATAAAATATATCTTAACGGATAAAAAATTATTCACCACCAACAAAGCAGAATGAAGAAAACCATTGAAGTATGTGGGCAAGAGTTGCAAAGAGTAAGTGGCGGGAGGATGACTGGATGGGGCGGGGATGTTGGCTAGAGCCCAGTGATCCTCACTATGGCGAGAAGGGATTACAATCCAATCCCCCAAACTCAGAGCTTCAATTTTGCAGCACAACTATGCTAGCACCTAATGAGACGGGACTCTGCCTTCCGAAACACCTCCTGGCAGGTCACCAATTTGAGGCGTGAGTGGGTCTCAGAGTTCCAGAACATGTTTTTGTGTTAGGTCAAATATCGCGTTCCACGTAATTAGAGGGCTCATAGAGTTTATTAGCCAACCTGAGAGGCTTTTGTTCTGACAAATGCTAAGCCAGATGGGATGCCAGGAAAACAGAGGTAACCTGGACTGTCCAGCCAAACCAGAGCCCGTGCCCCAAGTTCAAACAACCTGTAGAAATAGTATGAACTTCCTGTTTGTCCGTGCATTGTAGACACGCTGGGAAATGGCTAGCCATGTTTCCGCCATGTTTGGTGGATATATCCAGGATTGTTTGAACTAGAATATGGATCTCTATAACATAGAGACCCTCAAGGGAGGGGTCTGGGAAAAGCCATTCCCTCCAGCATCTGAAACTGACTCTGAGAGGTCCTAGGAATGTCCATGCTAGAGAGAGACCATTGCATCAGGGCTGGCCATGACGTCAGAGCAGACAGTGACGTCAGAGCGTGGAACCACATTAGAGTCCCAGGCAGGATGACCAAGCCTGCAAAATAGTGGTCCAGGAGCCCAACAAATCACTCCTTGGTTCTGTCCCTCTACCAGGCACAAATATGAATCACTGTGATATTCATCTTCTCCATAGCAACACTGGAAAGGTCACTTCAAGAGTTAACACCTGTTGAGCCATTTTGTGCCAATACTGCTAGTAAATTACTTGTTTAACAGCTGAACTGAAGTTAATTAAATACAACAAACTGAACATATTATTGATTTGGGGGTATTCTTACTTTCCTTTGCTCTTCAAGGGTCCAATCTATGTGTACCCCAAACATATGGTGTGTGCAGTGATATTGGGCACTGGTGGGGTTTCAGGGGTTCAGAGACATCTCGCCCTGGGCTTCAGGTTTCCCAGTGGGGCGAGCTTCACTGGAGTCATGCTTCAGGCCTCTATCTCAGGGAATGTAAGATGAGCTATTTGGTAAATTCTGGAAGTATTGATGATTCATTTAATCCTCAGGGCAAGGCTACAAGGTAGATACTGCTGTTTGTCATGACCATTTCAAAGATGGGAGAAATGGGGCAAACAGCAGTCACATGACCTGTTGACAGTCTCATGACCAGTGAGGGTTAGAGACAGGATGCGTGTGTCCCTGGGCTGCTTTCAGTCCCTGTGCTCCAAACCTTTACACTCTACAGTCACTGACAAGGGGTCATTGAGAATGAGAGGTCAGGAAAGGAAGTGAGAAGATGGCAGGAGAACGTTCCAGAAAGAGGAGCTGATGTGAGTAGAGGGCCAGAAGTAAAATAGCCAAAGGACTTTCCAAAGGACCTCTGACAGCAGCCTGACCAGGGTGGAGGTCTGTGCAGGAAAAGAGGACACGAGTTATCTCTTTTCTGTACAAAACATGCTTTCTCTTGTTCATTTCTCTCAACCGAAGCTAATGTCAACTTCCTCTAGACTCAGTGATATGAAAACAAGGAAGCACATCTGCTCCTGTCTTATCTTTCTCTTACCAACTGCACTAAAAGACCACCTGTGGGAATAGGCATTCGCACTTACCTTCCTAAAACTTACACAGGAAGCAATCATCCACACTTACAGGATCCTTACAATATTCACAGAACCACGCTAAAGATTTCTCTCTGTCCCTGCTGGCAGAGATCACTGAGGAAGGCACTGTCTCTAGCTTACAGGAAACCGGGGCTCAGAAAGGCTAAGTAGCCTTCCCAGTGCCACACAGCCAGTGAATATAGAAACGTGGATCTGCATCCTGGCCTATCCTATTACCCACTGTTGTATACTTAACCTTTCTCCACTTTTTCAATGAGTGGCCGAGGACATAGAACCATGGCAAGGACAACCACAAGTGAAAGCAAAGAGCCCTTCTGCAGTCCCACATATCTGCCTTCTCCTTTCTTACTATTTACAATCAGTGGTTCTTAACTCTTACATAACCCCAAATGGCAGAATCATCCGCACATTCAAACAAATAGTAAACTTGGGAATGTCCCATTAAGATGAGAAGTCCTAAGAAAATAGATTTGTGGTGGGCAGAATCCTAAGGTGGCATCACAAGACTCTGGCTCTTGGTTATTCAATATAATACAAATCTTGATGCTACTGTGGAGGGATTTGGCAGATATAACTGAAGTCCCAGATCAATTGTTCTAAAGTAGGGAGATCGCCCAAGTGGGCTTGACCCGATCCCATGAGCCTTTTAAAAGCTGAGAATTTTCTCTGGCTGATCATAGAAGAGGAAGTCAGAGAGACTCAGAGTGTGAGTAGGATTTGCAGGGAGGGAGGGCATGATTCGGAGGGGATTCAAGTGGCTTCCAGGCGTTAGAGCTGTCCCTGGCCAACAGCATGCATGAAAATGGGGACCTTAGTCCTACAATCACAAAAATTGAATTCTTCCAACAACCTGAATTAGCTGGGAGCCCAACCTGGCTGATACCTTGATATGGGCCTTCTGAGACCCTATGCTGAGCCCACCTGGACATCTGACTATTAAAGTAAACCATTAAATTTGTTGTACTTGTTATACAGCAATAAAAACCAATATAAAAATTCCACTGTGTTTCTAGTTTCTTGGGACATATTCCTAGAAGTGGGATCACCAGGTCAAATGGGAGTTCCATTTTTAATTTTTTGAGGAAACTCCATACTTGTCACAGTGGCTGCACCAGTCTGCATTCCCACCAGCAGTGCACAAGGGTTCTTTTTTCTCCACATCCTCACCAGCACTTGTCATTTGTTGATTTGTTGATGATAGCCATTCTGACAGGTATGAGATGGTACCGCATTGTTGTTTTGATTTGCATCTCTCAGATGATTAGTGACTTTCAGCGTGTTTTCATATAAAGGATATATGCATCCCTATGTTTTTAGCAGAACAATTTACCATAGCTAAGATTTGGAAACAGCCTAAGTGCCCATCAGCAGATGAGTGGACTAAAAAACTGTGGTACATCTACACAATGGAATACTATGTTGCAGTAAAAAGGAAGGAATTCTTACCATTTGCAACAGCATGGATGAACTGGAGAGCATTATGCTAAGCAAAATAAGCCAGTCAGAGAAAGATAAATATCGCATGATCTCACTCATTTGTGGAATATAATGAACAACATAAACTGATAAACAAAACCAGATCCAGAGACAGAGAAGCATTGATCAGACTGTCAAACCTCAGAGGGAAGGTAGGGGAGGGTGAGGGTAGGGGGAGAGATCAACCAAAGGACTTGTATGCATGCATATAAGCATAACCAATGAACACAGACACCAGGGAGGTGAGGGCATAATTGGGGGGTGGAGGGCAATAGGGGGACAAGGTCACATATGTAATACCTTAATCAATAAAAAAAATTAAATTAAAAAAAATCAAAAAATTTAACTGTGATAATGCAACTGTGAATTGTTGCAATGCACTCTATTCCTCACTTTAGTAAAATATATGCATCCTAGTTCTATAAACTTTGAGTGCTGGCGAATTAAGTCGAACCGTCCACAGATATAGGAGATGGGTGCCTATTTAAAGGTGAAGAGTTATAGTCATATGCAGGACAGACTGCTTTTCCAGGTGACTATGTACCTTGTAAAAAGAGTTTTAATGTCATTTTGAGTACTACTCATCAGCATGTTTATTTTATAAAGACAGAGAGAAGACAATTGTATAAGATAATTGATGGGACTTGAGTCTTAAATAAGTAAAGAGTGTATATTCCCATGTTGTGATGTTTCTAATCTGTCAGAAAAAAAAGCAAAGCCTTAGAAATGAGTCAGAGAGTAACTTGACAAAGAGAAATATCCTAGTTTAGGTCCTGCCTAAACGTTGGCTCTTTCATCTCTCTGAGGATGAAAGTAAGAGATGGAGGAAAAAAGTACAATAATACCTATAGAAAGAAGAAAGGATGGACCAGGCTCTGCCAGCTGGCTCATCCTGCATTTCCAACTGAAAGCTCTACCTCCTCACTGACCATTGAGCCTCATCACAAGATGTCTATGAGGACAACCAATGCATTTTTTAAAGCACTCAATAGCGACAAGTATTGGTTGATACCCAATAAATGTACATTCCTGCCCCTCCAGCCTACCTACCAGTTGGTTGAGAATGCTGCTTCCCATTTCTGATGTAATTTTGTTTGTTTGTTTGTTTGTTTGTTTGTTTGTTTTTCCCATGACAGCAGCTCAATTAATTTAAGACCCTTGGAATACTTGGCTCAGCCCCTCCCTTCCTCTTTCAAGAAGTCGACTGTCCTTCCAGGGTCCAGTTCAGTCCCTACAGGAGGGGGCTTATGGGAGTCCAACTTTGCACCCAGTTCTGAGGTTCAGAATGAAAATCCCACTTGGCCAACAGACCTCATGCCAACACCTTCAATTTGGGGATATTTTAGCCTAATCTTTAATGCTCTATTTTATTTTTCTACTTGTTCAAAACCAAAATGGGAACTGGGTGCTGGGTTACTGAAATTTCTCTTCTGAGCTCCCAAGGACATCCCAAGAAGCGATAACTCACCTCCATTTTATTTTAAGGTACATGATTGAACTACCAAAAGTAGACCCTTAGTAGATGTCCCTCCTTATTTACAAATCTCTCTGATAAATTACATGAAGCAGTTTTTTGCCTCACAAACTCACCCAACCTGGGAGTTCTCTGTTACAGAGATAAATGAGAAGGAACTTAAATAAATGCTTGTGGGGTCCAGGAAATAATAATGTCATTTTAAATAATCTATTACAAAACCAACAAGTGTATTTATCTTCACATATACTTGTGTTTTGGAAAATTCCACTTGGAGATAATGGTGCAGCTGGAAAATCTCACATAGGCCTACTTCCTGCCTTAATACTAATATTTTATTTTCCCCATCCCCAAGAGCTAACATAATTTTAACTATAAACTAACATGGATTAAAAATGTATACCATGGTTATATATAAAAAAAAATACAGACTGAATTTTGGGAGAATTAGAACATCTGAGATTTAGAGCTGACTAGTACTCCTGCTGACTAGCAATGGAGCCTTGATCAAATCATTTGATGTCATTGATAAACTTTGGTTAACTAATTTGTAAAACAAATTATTAGGACTATAATCTACAAAGTCCCGTCCAGGTCTAAAACTTTATCTTCCTAAGGGCCAGTTACCCAAGAACACAGGAGTAGAATGAATCAGAAAGGTAGTACTCGCAGCAGAGGGCGAGTACTACCGCCATCTAAAATTGTTCACATCATGGAGATGCCATGATAGAACAAAGTAGAATTATGGATTAAGGTATTAAACTAATGTTAGCTGCTGGAACAGATTAAAAAACTTCCAAGTCTCAGTGGAACTTTTCTCTTGTTCATGAAATCTTTGATGTGTGTGTTTCTGGGGGGAGGCAGAAGAGGGGCTCAGCAGTGACTGAAGGCCCAAAACCCTCTGTCTTGTGGTCCCATCACCCTCAGGGCCTCTAATGCTTCCATTCCATCCAGTGCAACATACATGATGACTTCTCTCATAGTTTATTGACAGTCTATCACAAGACCTGGCCTAGATATAAGAAGGCCAGAAAGAAGGTATGGAATTGTAGTTCCAGGCTGGGCATCCATTCACTAGCAATAACTTCCCTCTATGGAAAAATGGAAACTAGTCTTTGGGGAGCAATCACCCCATCTCTCAGAGTTACTGTGATGTGTTCCTCATGGATAAAAAAACTTTCTATTTTCTACAGCAACTTCCACATTAGCAACTAATTTCTGCTTTATCTGGTTTTAATTATGGGACCCAAGTGTGCCAAGTAAAACAGCACCATTATGACTAAAATCGAGCTGACTTCAGCTGAAATGCAGTGTGTGTTTTGTTCTGTGTACCTTTTCGTTTGCAAGCAGAAACCAGAGCCAGATGCTGCCAGAGGAGAAAATGTGACAGCGGTTCTTTCTATCTGACTATAATGAGGGCAAACACATGAAGAATGGCTGGATTCAGGTAGAATTCAGCTCCTCAAGAATATTCCACAAAATATGTATATATTCCTTGATTGCTCATTCATCATATTTTGGCTTATTGAACTGTTGACAGAGTTATATTTCTTGTTTTGTGGGGGGTGGGAGGGAAACACTTCAAAAAAGTGTCATGTTATTATCTATATAGCTGAACCTTGTTCAATTTGTTTTCTGAGGCAAAGAAAAGTCTAGATTTAGTATGCAGTTTTGCACCCAGTAGAAACATTCAGGTCTCAGATTTTGTATTTAATAACATCTCCCCCATACTTTACTATTTATGTGTAAAATAAAAACTTATTAAACATGCAAATTAAGGCCTCTAGACCAGCAAGAAGCATCAACCACAGCAAGGGCTGGGAAACTGTTTTCTGTAAAGGCCCAAATAGTTGTTATTTTAGGTTTTATGAGCCATGTAGTCTCTGTCCCCACTACTCAATGTTGCCTTTGTAGCAGGAAAGCAGAAAGCAGCCGTATTTGATATGTAAACAAATAGGCATGGCTGTGTTCCAATAAAACTTTACTTATAAAAACAGGCAATATACCGGATGTGATCCACAGACCAGAGTTTACAGATCCCTAAATGAGATACAAGATGGCAGAAAAACCCAAGACGGAAAACTCACCCAAGACTGGGAGAGAACCTCAGTTTTTCTCTTCCTTTTGGAGCAGGCTCTTCTAGCTTTGTTTAGAACTTCTTGTGTAAATTAAAAGGTATTTCCATTATAAACAGGTGATAAAGGGAAGAGAGATTTACCAGCTGCTAATGAACAGTTTGAAACCCAAGGGACCATGTTCTAATTCTGGGTTTGTTGGTATGGGGACTGTGAACTCGCCTGCCTCATTTAACTTCAATTGGCTTTTGTTTTTTCTTCCCTAAAATCAGGGAGTTAGAGAGATTACCTCAAATATCCTTTCTACCTCTCAAGTTCTTTTTAGCTTGGAAAGAAAGCTAACTGAGCTGGAAAAACACTTTAGACTTGGACTCAGAGGGCACACTTCTACAACTTGCCAAGTATGTCACCTTGGATGATTACTTAAACTCTCTAAGCCTCAATTTCCTCAACTGGTCAGTGGATCTTATACTCCCTACCTGATGGGATGGAAGGAAAGTAAATAGCAGCTATTTACTTATGAGAGGTGGAAGAGACTGCAGAAGCACATTGAATGTTCTGTGTGAGCCGAATTCCAATTGTGGATTCCATGACGAATTTAGAGAAACTTTCTCCAGTCCAGTTATCCTAATATAAGAATCAAATCTGCCCCTACCAGCCTTAGAATCTAGTCTAATTCTTAAGCAAGTGATCATAAAAAAAAAAAGTAAATAAATAAATAAATAAATAAATAAATAAAAATGGCAGGTCAATACTAAGCACAAGGTTTCAAGAACTCAGTTCCCACAGGGCAGAAAGCTCTAAGCACAAAGTGGCTATAAATGGGAATCCACCCAAGTCCCTTCATTGGACACTCATAGAACTAACCTCCAACTTTTCCCTTCCTTGTGGCTGTTTCTTTATCACAGACCAAGCTATCAACCCACATCCTAACAGAGGGATGTCTAATGCACAATTAGGATGAAAGTTTATTAGCTCCATTGTGCCAGTCACCATGCCGGCATCCTAGGTCATGTCTTCTCACTGTACCTTTGCCACCTTGCTGTGCAGTGGGCATTATGATTCTCACTCTCACTGAGGCAGAGGCTCAAGCCCCACAGGCTAAAATAACTTAGTGAAAGTCAAACCACATAGGAGCCACAGGTCATGCTGTTGCTCTTAGCACATTTTTTGCAGGAAATGAGTAAACTCGTCATATTGCTTTTTATACCAAAGCGCGGGAGACGAGTTTTTTCCAAAAATGATGAGTAGAGAAAGGTTCCGTCAAATATGGAGGGCCTGGCATTTCCAACAACGAAAATGTGCAAGACAACTCAGATAGACTTTGCAAAGTCAGACCATTATTGGATTTCTTTCTTCCCGCTACGACGCGATTTGGCGGGAAAATGCCCGATTACAAATTAGGCATGCATCTCAAGAGAGGTTAAGAATCTCTGGGCAGAAATGGTGACCCACAGAGGCAGGGAATCTGAAATCAAACTTCTGTGTGAACCTGAAAATCAGGGACTGCTACCCCCAAAACCACTGGGCTCTGAGAAGATGGATAAGGCAGGGAAACAATCAGAACCCAAGTTGGGAGTACCAGATTGCTGTTCTTGACATCAGAACAGGGCCTTGAATGTTGCAAGTGAACATAATGTGTTTGAATGAATGAATGAGTGAATGAATGAATGAATGAATGAATGAATGGAGCACTGAAGGACTGGCTTATATCCAGGTTGCCAGTACCATCCTGGTCATTAGATAAAAATGACTATTGTTTTGATTTATTTTGTGTGTGTGTTTACCGCATGCTCTTGCACTTGCTAACAAATCACATTTTCGTCCTAACTCACCCAGCTTTCACCCTTTGCAAGCCTGTCCTCCTATTTTCTTTGGCCTCAAAAACTTATTCCCTGGCTTCCAATTCTCATCCTTCTTCATCTTCATCCCAAATGCTTTCAGAAAATGAGCTGGAGAATAACTTTTTTTCACCAGTGCAATGTGGGGTGAGAGGGGAGAATTTCTTGTTTGTATGAACATTTATATTGCATGACTTTCCTCTATAAACTTTTCCAAAAGCACTAATTTGAGTTCATTAATGTAAGGCCATGTGTTTCTTGTTAAGAAACCTATTTTCAAACATGGGATGATAATAAGAAGGAAGAGGGTTATTTAAGGAATAGGTAAGCTAAGCTTGAATTTCTTTGGAAACCAATCAGCAGACCCTATTGGCAGCTGTATCTACCATGACCAATGAATGTGTTTGTTCAGGGAACTTCTCCCCCAGGCTCCTGATATCTCCTTCATGCAGGGTCTGGGCTAGACCTGAGTCAAGAAGGAGTCCAGAAAAAAGTTAAAATGTGAGAATACGTGATTCTAGAAACTGTCTCGTGAGTTTTCAGGATAGAGAAGGTAGGTTGCTTTGGAACTGAAATTAACCTCATTCAGCATCAACAAGAATGTGGGGAGTAACTGAGAATGAGCCCTTATCTGATTCAACACACAACATAGACAGGAGGATGGGAAATAATCTCATGCTTATTCAGCACCTAATAAGTGTCAGGCCCTAAGCTAGATTTTTTTTATATTAAATTTTAGCATCAGAACCACTTTAAGAGTCAAGGTAAAAAATGAGGCATAAAGATTAAGTGAACTATTCCAAGCTACAAGGTATGGAAATGCATGAAAGAGGATTTGAACTCCAGTTGGTTGGACCCTGAAGCCCTAATTGTTCTTGCAACCATGCTACACACAGGAGCGGACTCCACCCAATAGGAAAAGAGCAGTTCAACAGCAGTTGGATGGGGGAACTTGGCAAGAAGACAAAGGAAGGACCCATGACACAACACCTTTCTTTAAAAAAAAATTGTTTGTTTTTTTTTTTAATTGATTTCAAAGAGAAAGGGAGAGGGCGAGAGAGATAGAAACAGCAATGATGAGAGACAATCATGGATTGGTTGCCTCCTGCATGCCCCTTACTGGGGATCGAGCCTGCAACCCGGGCATGTGCCCTGACCAGGAATCAAATCACGATCTCCTTGTTCATGGGTTGATGCTCAACCACTGAGCCACACCGGCTGGGCATAAACATCTTTTGAATAAAGTGGGTATTTTGTCAGAGATCCCTCATCTCACCGGACTCAGGCAGGGCAAGGGAAGCAGGTATTCTTGTGGAGTGTCACAGCCCATTGACCCTCACAGGGTCATGAGTAGCGAAAACTCACCCAAATGGCCAATGGATTAGTGCACTTACTGAGTATTTGTAGCAACAGCTGCCATTTCGTAACTGTGTACCATGGGCTGGGCATGGTGAGTTTTGCTAAGCACTTTGCATGTATAATGTCATTTTACCTGCATTACCGTTGGAGGAGGTACTATTATTCCCACTTTTTAACTTATTGTTATTAAATGAGAAAACGGTGCTCTGATAGTTTGCTTTTCAAGGTCCATAATTTGGTTGGTAACAGAGCCAGGAATCGAGCCCAGCTTTGCCTCCTGCTAGAATCTGTGCTCTTAATCTTTATATTCTCGACTCATGAGAAACTGCATTTACTGCCCTAGCTGGTTTGGCTCAGTGGATAGGGTGTCTGTAGACTGTAGGATCCCGAGTTCAATTCCAATCAAAGGCACATGTCCAGGTTGCGGGCTCAATCCTCAGTAGGGGACATGCAGAAGGCAGCCAATCAATGATTCTCTCTCATCATTGAAGTTTCTATGTCTCTCCCTCTCCCATCCTGGGGCTTCATGATGGGGAGCTGGGCCTACCCTGAATGGGATAGGGAGAACAGTCCACCCCAGAAGAGCTGATCATAGAAGAAATCATCTACTGGAGTCAATGCTCAAAACAGAGGCCAGAAGATATGCTAGCTTCGGACCTTTATCCCTCTCCAATTTTCTTTCTTACCATCTTACACCTGTCAGAATGGCTATCATCAACAAATCTGAGAAGGCTAAAAAGGGCTAATTCAAAGGTAGCTCTGATGTTTTGGGGGAATGGGGGTAGAAATTCATGCTAGCCGGCTCAGTGTGCATTCTTAATGACCTGCGGCTGAGACATTGCCTCCTTCCCCATTGCCTCCTTCCCTGAAACTGAATTTGCAAAACAAGCCATGAGCGCTGCCCTGGGGGAAGGGTGGATTGTTAGCTGGCCCCAAAACCTTGGGACACCTGGGGGCAGGGTATATGGGGGTAGCACTTCCTCTAGGGCCTTGAGGGAGGAAGGGAGCATATTTGCAATACAATGAACTCCAGAGGTGGTTATAAGGCATGTTCCCCGTGTATTACTCCACTCTGATTTGGAACATTCTCAGAGTCCGCGCACATTATTAAAACTGTGATTTCTCCACTTCTTCAAAACGTCCCTTAGTTTTTTGGTCTTTCTGCAACAAATCAACACATGACAAATGCTGGTGAGGATGTGGGAGAAAAAAGGAACCTCATTCACTGCTGGTGGGAATGCAGACTGGTGCAACCACTGTGAAGAACAGTATGAAGTTTCCTCAAAAAATTAAAAATGGAAATTCCATTTGACCCAGTGATCCCACTTCTAGGAATATATCCCAAGAAACCAGAAACACCAGTCAGAAAGGATATATACATCCTTATGTTCTTTCTTAAAAAACTTATGTCTTAAGAAACATATGTTTCTATGTTTTAAATGTGTTTTTTTCTTGTTTAATTGAGATACAGTTGGCCTATAACATTGTATTCATTTCAGATATAATGACGCAATATTTGTATGTATTGCAAAATGGTCACCACAATAAGTCTAATTTAACATCTTCACCACATATAGTTACGAAATTTTTTTTTTTTTTGAGATGAAAACTTTCAGGATCTACTCTTTGGAGAACTTTCAAATATGCAATACATTATTATTATTATTTTAATATATATTTTTAACGATTTCAGAGAGGAAAGGAGAGGGAGAGAGAGATAGAAACATCAACGATGAGAGAGAATCATTGATTGACTGCCTCCTGTATGTCCCTCACAAGGAATTGAACCTGTAACTCAGGCATGTGCCCTGACCTCCTGATTCATAGGAGGCTGGGTACCCTGTCTGGGTAATACAGTATTTTTAACTATAATCACCACACTGTACATCACATCCCCAGGATTTATTTATTTTAGAACTGGAAGTTTATATCTTTTGATCCCCCTTCACATCATATCTCAACCTCTACCCTTCACCACTAGCAACCACCAATCTCTTCTCCTAAATTGTGAGTTCGGTGTTTGTTTGCTTGTTTGTTTTTAGAGTCTATATAAGTGAAATCATTTGGTTCATGAAGTCTTTCCATGTGAATAGAGTTGTACTAGATTCTGAAACTACAGGAATAAACATGACCCAGAGCAGCTTTGCAAATGCAAATTTCCACTACAGTTCTTTGCCCAGAAGAAAAGCAGGCTGTTCTGTAAACAAGGGCGGTATGTACTATTGCAGGCGTTCATAGGATGCTACCCATTAGGCCAGGAGACTTGCTAACAACAGGACAGAATCAAGGAGGTGGAATCAGGAATATGAAAACAAACATCATTGTTTCTTGCACGTAGGAGCCATGCACTCTCTCACTCAAGAACAAGACGCTAGCCAGCATGTCTGAGGTCAATCTCTACTTGGCCAGTCGGCGTTGGCAACTTTGATTTCAGACATTTTCTTTGGCGAAGAGAGGCAGTTCAACATTTTCTAAACTCCAATTCTACTTTTTTTTTTTTCCTCCTAAAATCAAAGGGAGAAGTTCACCCATTTTCTTTTCAGGATGAGGATCATCAAAGGGAGTGTAGGTGTCTGACACACACAGGTTTTCATATCTCCTGCCGGGATGCCTCTCTGTTTACAGTAGCAAGCCTTCAAGAGATGCTACTCCTGCCCTCAGCTTGACTGACATCCTTTCTCTGCCTGCTGATTACCAAGGCTATTTGTAGTTACTTAAAGTTGGCTCTCCACTTTTCCTCTTTGGTATGTCAGTGACCATATCATGGCACCAGTGATAACCTGAGAGTCACAGTATTGAAATATCTAATCTAATAAAAGAGTAATATGCAAATTGACCCTCACTCTGTTACACCTAAGCCATGCCCACCAGCCACGCCATGGCCACCAGTCAATCAGAACAGCTGTTTGCAAATTAACCCAGCCAAGATGGTGGCCGGCAGCCACGGAGCTAGAGCAAACAGAAGGCTTGCATTGAACCAGTGATGGAGGAAACTGCCTGCCTAGGCCAGCTGTAGCCTCTGCTCAAGGCAACAATGTTTCAATTATAGAAGGCACCGAGTTGAAGCAAACAGGAGGCTTCATTTCACCAGTGATGAAGGAAACTCCCTGCCTAGGCCAGCTGTGGCTTTCCACTCAAGGCAACAAAGTTTCAATTATAGAAGATAAATAAACCGCAGAAACCTGATTCCAGCCAGCCTCGCTGGGACATTGGGTCAATGGGACCTGTGGCCAGCCTGCAAACAGACATCAGCCCCTCACCCAGGCTTGCCAGGCACTCCAGGGGTGGGGACACCCACCTTGAAGGGGCTGTGGCCAGCCTGCAAACAGCCATCAGCCCCTCAACCAGGCTGGCCAGGCATCCTGAGGGTGGGGGGTGGGGACAACTACCTTGAAGGGGCTGTGGCCAGCCTGCAAACAGCTATCAGCCCCTCACCCAGGCTGGCCAGGCACCCCAGCAGGACCCTACCCCGAAGGGGACGTGGCCATCTTGTAAACAGCCATCAGCCCCTCACCCAGACTGGCCAGGCACCCCAGCGGGAACCCCACCCTGATCCGGGATACCCTTCAGGGCAAACCAGCCAGCCCCCACCCATGCACCAGGCCTCTATCCTATATAATCCTATATAATAAAAGGATAATATGCAAATTATCCTAACAGCAGAATAACTGGGAATGACTGGTCACTATGACACACACTGACCACCAGGGGGCAGATGCTCAATGCAGGAGCTGCTCCCTGGTGGTCAGGGCACTCCCACAGGGGGAGCTCTGCTCAGCCACAAGCCAGAAGGCTGCCAGTACAGCAGTGGTTGTGGGAGCCTCTCCTGCCTCCTCAGCAGCACTAAGGATGTCTGACTGTAGCTTAGGCCTGCTCCCCGCTGGCAAGTGGACATCCCCTGAGGGCTCCCAGGCTTCCAGAGGAATGTGTGACTGACATCTTAGGCCCGATCACCTGGGGAGTGGGCCTAAGCCAGCAGGTTGACATCCCTCAGTGGATCCCAGACTGCGAGAGGGCACAGGCCAAGCAGACGGGACCCCCCCAACCCCAACAAGTGCACAAATTTTTGTGCATCGGGCCTCTAGTCATAAATATAATGGGAAAGTAGCACCATTGGCTTCACCCTGAGAGGCGAGAACATGTACTTGGAGCAGAAACCCTCTATGAAAAGAAGTATTACATGAGCATCAAAACACCAATATATACAACTTATGTAATTATACACTGTAATTTGATGCAGTGGAATTTCTGTTTTTCTTTAAAAAAATTTTTTTCTTTCTTTCTTGATGAAGTAGAATTTAAATGTAAATACATTCAATTCCTGCCTGGAGGATATAAAGCCAAAAGCAATCTTCCATCAATTGCTGAGAGTTTTCAAATAAGCATAGTTGATGTGTTCTTACCACGTCTCTTGCTAAAATACACAAACAATAAACAAGTTACATGGGAGCTTGTCCTAAGGGATGTATAGAGGCGAAAACTCAACAGCAGCAGGAAAAGGGTGACTTCCAACCCAGCCTTGGAACATGGAGACACATAGGTACTGTACCCTGAACATGTAATATTTATAACAGTCATACAACTTTAATTTTTTTCTCCTTTGCTGTGGAAAAAAAATAGTACTTTTTCTTTTCTTTAATGTAAGGCTCAGCACTGCAAGGGAAGGGAAAAAAAAGAACTTCTTCCGTTGGAATTTT
>PVJC01002059.1:0-83731 GCA_004026665.1 Murina feae | reverse complement strand
CCAGCCCCTGACAGATTCTTCAACCCAGGCATCCGTCCACCTTCTGGTGCCAAGACTTTTCTCCAAGGGTCCACACCTCCATCTGGGGCTCAGACCTATATCCGGTTCCCATACCTATATGCCAGTTCCCAGAAATCCATCTGGAGACAAGGTCCTCAGACCCAGCATCAAGACCTATTTCTGGGTCCAGGCCTCTGCCGTAGTCCAGAGCATAATTCCTTGACGAACAGGTCTAGCCTATGAGCCAGACTGCCTCCCAGGGCCCACACCCCACCTCTGGGCCTCTACGTCCCTACCAGGACCCATAACTCCATCCTGGGCTCAGACCTACATCCGGGTTCCAGAACTTCTTGCCAGAGCCCAGAATGCCATCCCGTGGCATAAGCTTTATCCAGTCCTTTATTGGGGTGCAGACCTCCACATTAGTCCAGAAAATCATTCCATGACCCAGACCTCCACCTGGGACACAGACTGCCCTCCAGTGTCCATCCTCCCACCCATAAATCATATCTCCAAATGTGGCTCAAACTTACATCTGGTTTCCAGATCTTCCTGCCAGGGCCAAGAATGCGAGCCTGGGGCTCAGGCCTTGAACCCAGTATCGAGTCCCTATCATGACCAAGAAGACCAGCCTATGACCCACACCTCCATCCCGGGTCCAGAAGCGCCCTCTAATGGACAGACCTCAGATACAGAATCCAGACCTCCATCAGGGCTTTAGACCTCCATCCAGGTGGCTAAGATCATGCCGGGCCCCAGACCTCGAACCTGGTAGCCAATCCTTAATATGAATCCAGACCTCCACAGTATTCCAGACCACCATTCCATCACTCAGATGTCCAGCTCATCACCCAGACTTCCACCAGAGGCAGACATCATCCTCTAGTGTCCAGATCTCCCTTTGAGGACCTCATATTTCCATCAGGGTCTCAGACCTACATCCAGGTCCCAGACCCATATGCCAGTTCCCAGAAGGCCAGCCAGGGGATCCAGTTCGTGAACCCTGTATCCAGCCTGATATCAGGGTCTTGTCTTACACAGTGGTCCTGAGCACCATTCGAGGACCAGGAGGTCCATCCTATGACCAAGACCTCTGTGCCAGGACCAAGACTGCCCTCTAATGGCCAGACCTCTGAACCAGAGCCCAGTTCTCCAACCGGGCTTCAGACATCCATCCCAGTCCCTAGCCTCCATGCCAAGGCGCAGATCTCTAACCCAATATCCAGTCCTTTATCAGGATACAGATTACCACAGTACTCCATACCACCATCCTGTGACCCACTTCTCCAGCCCCTGACAGAAACTTCCACCCAGGCCTCCATCCACCCTCTAGTGATAAGACTTTTCTCCAAGGGTCCACAATTCTATCAGGGGCTCATACCTATATCCGGTTCCCATATCTATATGCCAGTTCCTAGAAATCCATCTGGAGACAAGGTCCTCAGACCCAGTATCAAGACCTATTTTGGGGTCCAGACCTTTCTATTAGTCCAGACCACAATTCCTTGACACACAGGTCCAGCCCATTAGCCAGACTTCCCCCCAGGGCCCACACTCCCCCTCTGGGCCCCTACATCCCTACCAGGATCCATACCTCCTTCCTGGGCTCAGACCTACATCCCGGCTTCCGAACTTCTTGCCAGAGCCCAGAATGCCAAGCCACGGCATAGCCCTCAAATGCATTATCCAGTTCTTTATCGGGGTGCAGACCTCCACAGTAGTCCAGAAATCCATTCCATGACCCAGACCTCCACCTGGGACACAGACTGCCCTCCAGTGTCCAACCTCCATTACAGAACCCATATCTCCAAAAGGGGCTCAGACCTATATCGGGATCCCAGACCTTCACGCCAGCGCCAAAAATGCGAGCCCGGGGCCCAGGCCTGGAACCCATTATGGAGTCCCTTTGATGACCAAGAAGACCAGCCCATGACCCACACCTCCATCCTGGGTCCAGTAGCGCCATCCAATGGACAGACCTCGGATATAGGATCCAGACCTCCATTCGGGCTTTAGACCTCCATCCGGGTCCCTAACCTTCATGCCGGGCCCCAGACCTCGAACCCGGTAGCCAGTCTTTAATAGGAATCCAAACCTCCACAGTACTCCAGACCACCATTACATCACTCAGAAATCCAGCCCATGACCCAGACTTCCACCGGAGGCAATCATCATCCTCTAGTGCCCAGACATCCCTGCCAGACCCAAGACTTCTCTCTACTGTCTAAATCTTGGACCCAGAATCCAGTCCTCCATCCTGGCTTCAGACCTCAAACCGGATCTCTTACCTTCATGCCAGGACCCAGACCTTAAACCCTATATCTAGTCCTTTATCTGGATACACCCCTCTGCAGTACTCCATAGCATTGTTCTGTGACCCAGATGTCCAGCCCCTGACAGAGGCTTCCACCCAGGATTCAGTCTGCCCTCTGGTGCCAAGATTTTTCTCGAAGAATGTGCAATGCCATCTGGGCTTCAGACCAATATCTAGGTCCCAGAACTATATTCTAGTTCCTAGAAATCTTTCTGGAGCCAAGGTCCTCCAAACCAGTATCAAGACCTATTTCGGGGTCCAGACCTCTCCAGTAGTCCAGACCACAATTCTTGACACACAGGTCTAGCCCATGATCCAGACTTCCCCCTAGGGACCACACACACCCTCTGGTCCTATACTTACCTATCAGGACCAATACCTCCATCTTGGGCTCAGAACTATGTGCAGGTCCCAGACCTTTGTGCTACTGCTGCAAAGTTGAGCCCAGGTCCAAAACATCGAACCTGGTGTTGAGTTCTTTGGATTACCAAGAAGACCAGCCCATGACCCTCACCCCAATCTTCTGTTCAGTAGCGCCATCTAATGAACAGACCTGGGATCAAAAATCCAGGCCTCCATCTGGGCTTCAGACCTCCATCCTGGTCTCTAACCTTCATGCTGAGGCCAAGACCTCCAACCTGGTAGGTAGTCAGTCCTTCATAAGAATCTAGACTTGAACAGTACTCCAGACCACCATTCCATCACTCAGATGTCCAGCCCGTGACACAGATTTCCATCGGAGGCAGAGACCATCCACTCATGCTCAGACCTTCCTGCGAGGACCCCATACCTCTATCCGGGATTCAGAGCTACATCTGGGTCCCAGACCATCCAGCCAGGGCTGAGAAGTTGAGCCTGAGGTCCAGGTCTTGAACACAGTATCGAGTCAATTATCGGGGTCAAAACTTCCACAGTAGTCCTGTCCTCCATTTGATGACTAAGAAGGCAAGCCAATGACCCCCAACTCCATCCTAGGTCCAATAGCACCCTCTAATGGATAGATCACGGATCCAGGATCCAGACCTCCATCCAGGCTTCAGACCTCCATCCAGGTTCCTAACCTTCATGCCGGGTTCCAGACCTTGAGTCTGGTAGCCAGTCCTTAATACGAATCCAGACCTCCACAGTACTCCAGACCACCATTCCATCACTCAGATGTACAGCCCATAACCCAGACTTCCACTGGAGGCAGAAACCATCCTCTAGTACACAGACCTTCCTGTGAGGACCCCATACTTCCATCAGGGGCTCAGACCTACATCCGGGTCCCAGAAGGTCATCCATGAGACCCAGTTCGTGAACCCTATATCCAGTATGATATCAGGGTCTAGACTTCCACAATAGTCCTGACCACAATTTGATGACCAGGAAGTCTAGCCTATGACCCAGACCTCAATGCAGGTTCCAAGACTGCCCTTTAATGGCCAGACCTAGGACCCAGAACCCAGTCCTCCATCCAGGCTTCAGACTTCCATCCGGGTCCATAACCTCCATGACAGGGCTGAGACCTCAAACCCAATATCCAGTACTTTATCGGGATACACCCTCCACAGTACTCCATACCACCGTTCCGTGACCCAGATTTCCAGCCCCTGATAGAGACCTTCACCCAAGCCTCAGTCTACCTTCTGAACTTTTTTTCAAGGGTCCATACCTTCATCTGGGGCTCAGATCTATATCCGATTCCCATACCTATATGCCATTTCCCAAAAAGCCATCTGGAGGCCAAGTCCTCTGACCCAGTATCAAGAACTATATTGGGGTCCAGACCTCTCCAGTATTCTAGACCACAATTCCTTGACCTGAACGAAGGTCTAGTCTATGAGTCAGACTTCTGCCCTGGGCCCACACCCCCTCCTCTGCGCCCCTCTGTCCATAGCCGGACCTGTACCTCTATCCTGGGCTCAGACCTACATCCAGGTTTCACAACTTCTTGCCAGAGCCCAGAATGCCACCCCGTGGCATAGCCCTCAAATGCATTATCCAGTTCTTTATCAGAGTCCATACCTCCACAGTTGTCCTGACCTCCATTTTATTAGAAAGAAGAGTAGTCCATGACCCAACCCTCCATTCCGGGTCCAGTAGCGCCCTTTAAAGGCCAGACCTGGAATCACAACCCAGACCATCATCCTGGCTTCAGACCTCCATCGGGGTTCCTAATCTTCATGCTGGGGCTCAGACCTTGAACGTGGTAACCAGTCATTAGTATGAATCCAGACCTCCACAGTACTTCAGACCACCATTCCATCACTCACATATCCAGCCTGTGACCCAGACTTCCACCAGAAGCAGAGACCATATTCTAGTGCTCAGACCTCCCTGTGAAGACCCCATACTTCCATTAGGGGCTCAGACCTACATCCGGGTCCCAGACCCGTATCCCACTTCCTAGAAGGTCATCCAGGGGACTCAGTTCGTGAACCCTGTATCCAGTTTGATATCAGGTTCTAGACTTCAACATTAGTCCCGACCACCATTCATTCAACGACCAGGAGGTCCAGCCTATGACCCATACCTCCATTCCGTGCCCAAACCTGCCCTCTAATGGCCAGACCTCGAAACCAGAACCCAGACCTCTATTGAGGCTTCACACCTCCATCTGGGTCCCTAATTTTCATGCCGGGGCTCAGACCTCAAACCCAATACCCAGTTCTTTATTGGGATACAGACCTCCATGGTACTACATACCAGCGTTCTGTGACTCAGATGTCTAGCCCCTGAAAGAGACCTCCACGGCAGCCTCAGTCCACCCTCTGGTGCCTCTCCTTCCCTGCAAAGATCCACACCTCCATCTGGGGGTCAGACCTATAGGCCAGTTCACAGCTATCCATCTGGAGGTCAGGGACTCGGACCCAGTATCAAGACCTTTATAGGGGTCCAGACTTGCACAGTAGTCCTGACCTCCATTTGATGACCGAGAAGACAGCCCATGACCCACACCTCCATCCCACATCCAATAGCACCCTCTAATGGACAGATCACGGATCCAGGATCCAGACCTCCCTCCTGGCTTTAGACTTCCATCAGGGTCCCTAAGCTTCATACCAGGGTCTAGACCTCAAACCTGGTAGCCAGCCGTTAATATGAATCTAGACCTCCACAGTACTCCAGACCACCATTCCATCACTCAGATGTCCAGCCAGTGATCCATACTTCCACCAGAGGCAGAGACCATACTCTAGTGCCCAGACCTCCCTGCGAGGACCCCATACCCATATACCAGTTCCCAGAAGGCCAGCCAGGAGACCCAGTTTGAGAACCCTCTATCCAGTCTGATACCAGAGTCTATAATTCCAGTGGTCCCGACCACCACTCGATGACCAGGAGGTCCAGCCTATGACCCAGACCTCCATGCCAGGCCCAAGACTTCCCTCTAATAGCCAGACCTCAACACCACAACCCAGACCTCCATCCTGGCTTCAGACCTCAATCCGGGTTCCTAACCTTCATGCCAAAGACCAGACCTCTAACCCAATATCCAGTCCTTTATCAGGATACAGACCTCCACGGTACTCCATACCACCTTTCTGTGACCCAGTTGTCCAGTCCCTGACAGAGACTTCCACCTAGGCCTCCTGCCACACTCTGGTGCCAAGACTTCACTCTAAGGATACATACCTCCATCTGGGGCTCAGACCTATATCCGGGTCCCAGCCCTAGATGCCAGTTCCCAGAAACCCATCTGGAGGCCAGGTTCTTGGATCGGGTCCTTTATTGGGGTCCAGACCTCTTCAGTAGCCCAGACCACAATTCCTTGACACAAAGGTCTAGCCCATGAGACAAACTTCCCCCCAGGGCCCACACTGCCCCCCTCTGGGACCGTATGTCCCTACCAGGACCTATACCTCCATCCTGGCCTCAGACCTACATCCTGGCTTCAGAACTTCTTGCCAGAGCCCAGAATGCCAACTCACAGCATAGCCCTCAAAAGCATTATCCAGTCTTTTATCGGGGTCCAGACCTCCACAATAGTCCAGAAAACCATTCCATGACCCAGACCTCCACCTGGGACCCAGATTCCCCTCCAGTGTCCAACCTCCCTCCCAGAACCCATATCTCCAAACGGGGCTCAGACCCACATCCGGGTCCCAGACCTTCATGCCAGGGCTGAGAAATTGAGCCAGGGCCCAGAGCTTGAATCCAGTATTGAGTCCTTTATCAGATTCCAGACTTCCACAGTAGTCCTGACCTCCATTTGATGACCAAGAAGACCAGCCCATGACCCAGACCTCCATCCCTGGTTCAGTAGCGCCATTTAATGGACACACCTTATATCCAGGATCCATCAGGGCTTTAGACCTCCATCTGGGTCCCTAACCTTCACGCCGGGCCCCAGTTCTCAAATCTAGTATCCAGTCCTTAATATGAATCCAGACCTCCACAGTACTCCAGACCACCATCCTTCACTCAGATGTCCAGCACGTCACCCAGACTTCTACCAGAGACAGAGACCATCCTCTAGTGCCCAGACCTCCCTGCTCAGACCCCATACCTCCATTAGGGGCTCAGACCTACATCCAAGTCCCAGACCTGTATGCCAGTTGCCAGTCCGTTATCTGGATGCAGACCTCCACAGTACTCCAGACCACCATCCTATGACCTAGATTTCTATACCCTGACAGAGACCTTCACCCAGTGCTCATACTACTCTCTAGTATACAGACACATCTCCAAGGTCTTTTGGTTCCAACCAGGGTTCAGACCTACATCCTGGTCCCTGCCCTGTATGCTAGTTCCCACAATGCCTTCTGGGTCCAGGACCTTGAACCCAGCATCCAATCATTAATATGAATTCAGATCTCCACAGTATTTTAGACCACCATTCCTTCACCCAGAGGTCTAGCCCTGGATCCAGATTTCTGCTCAGGACCCAGACCACTCTCACAGAACCAAACCTCCCTCCCAGGTCTCATGCCTCCATCAGAAGCTCATATCTATATCCGGGTCTCAGACCTTCATGCCATAGTCCAGAAGGCCATTCTGGGGCCCAGTATTCAAACCCAGTATCTAATCCTTTATTGGGATCCAGACCTCCATAGTAGTCTAGACTACTATTCCATGACCCAGGTGTCCAGCCCTTGACCCAGATCTCAACCCAGGGCTCAGACCACCCTCCAGTGCCCAGACTTCCCTCAAAGGACCCATATCTTCAACTGGAACTTGGATCTACACCCGGGACCCAGACCTGTATGCCAGTTCATAGAAGGCCATCTTGGGGCTAGGTCCTCCAACCTTGTATCCAGTCCTTTATCGGGGTCCAGACATCACTAGTAGTTGAGATTACCATTCCTTGACCCAGACTTCTAGCCCATAAGTCAGACTTCCCCTGAGTGCCCATACCCCCCTCTGGGGCCTGAACTTTCCTACCAGGACCCATATCTCAAAACAGGGCTCAGACCTACATATATGTCCCAGACCTATATGCCAATTTCCAGGAGGCCACTCTGGGGCCAGGTCCTCGAACCCAGTATCCAGTCCTTTATTGGGGTCCAGACCTCCATAGTAATCCTGACCACCATCTGATGATCCTGAGGTCCAGCCCTTGGTGTATTATAGGGGAATCCCCATATGTAAGGATTATGGATTGCAAGAAAAGCCCCAGTTGTTCAAGATAGTCGATTAGAGGGCAGATCCCAGGTGTTTTCATTGTGGTCGATTACAGGGGGACCCCTGTGTTCAGCATGGTGGATTATATGGGAGGCCTCAGGTGTTCAGGGTTTCGGATTAAAAGAAACGTCCCAGGTGTTCAGAATGGTGGATAACAGGGGAGGATCCAGGTGTTCAGGCTACTGGCTTACAGGGGTTTCCAGATATTCAGCTTGGTTGATTACAGGGGGGCTCCAGGTGATCAGGGTGGGGCATTACAGTGTGGGGCCAGGTGTGCAGTGTGGTGGATTCCAGGGAGGCCCCAGGTGGTCAGTGTGGTTGATTAGAGGGGAGGTCCCAGGTGTTCAGCATAGTGGATTACAGGGGAGGCTGCAGGTGTTCAGGTTGGTGGATTACAGGAGTCCCCAGGTGTTCAGCATGGTGGATTAGAGGAGAGGTCCCAGGTATTTTCAGCATGGTGGATTACAGGGGTGGGAGGCTTCAGCTGTTCAGCGTGGTTGATTGCAGGTGAGCAACTGTGGTAACATTGGACATAAGAAACAGTGGATTAGAGGGGAGGGCCCCAGGTGTTCAGCATGTTAGATTACAGGGGAATCTCCAGGTGTTCAGGGTAGTGGATTATAGGGGTCCCCAGTGTTCACGTGGTTGTGGGCACAACCAGCCGGTGTGCCCACATATGACGTGCACTGGCAATTTAAAAATAAACATTGACTCACGCATATTTTACCTGAACCTGTTTTTGGACATGGTCAGTTATATGTTGCTTTCTCTCGAGTTCAAAGAGCATGTGATATTAAAATTGTAAATATTTCATCACAAGGGAAATTAGTCAAACACTCTGAAAGTGTTTGTACTCTTAATGTGGCGTACAGGGAGATATTAGAATAAGTTTAATCAATTTATCAGTCATTGTTTTTATCAATGTTTTTATATCACGTTTTTGTTATTTTTATATCTTATTTTTGTTGTTTTTATATCATGTCTATTGTTATATCATATTGTTTATTTATTAACCAATTTATCATTCATTGTTTTTATCTGTATATATATTTTAATATATATGTTTTATTGATTTCAGAGAGGAAGAGAGGGAGAGAGAGATAGAAACATCAATGATAAGAGCGAATCATTGATCGGCTGCCTCCTGCATGCCCCCCACTGGGGATTGGGCCAACTCAGGCATGTGCCCAGACTGGGAATCGAACCCTGATTTCCAGGTTCATAGGTTGATGCTCACCCACTGAGCCATGCTGGCCGGGCTCAATATTGTTTTTGTATCATGTTTTTGTTATTCATATATCATGTCTTTGTTTTTATATCATGTTATTATTTATTTATTAATCAATTTATATATTATTTTTATATACATTTTACTGATTTTCATCTATAACACTTTCATTACAAAGGGTGAATAGCAATATTAAAATATTTTGTATTTTAATTTTATAATACTATATTATATATACTACTAGGGGCCCTGTGCACAAATTCATACACCTTGAAAGGAACTCTGGGCTGTGAGGCTGCAGTGGCCACAGGTGTGGGTCTTGGCCCATCCTCTTGGCCCCCACCCGGCTCCTCCCACTGCAGCCCCAGTCCCCTGTCTGCAAGCAAAACTGCTCCTGCCACCAATGCTCACACACACTGACAGTGCTGGCACCACTCTCATCTGCTGGTGGTGCAGAGCGACTGGGGCCGGCGCTAGCAGCATGTGTGAGCGGAGCCAGTGCCATCTGTGGGCGTGAGCAGTGGCTGCTTTCCTGATCGCCCCTCAGGAGCAGAGGGAGGTGGAGAAGCCCTCAGGGGAGATTGGAGTTGGCAGCCACTGCTTGCACCTGCTGATGATGTCAAGTGATCCGGGCCAGTGCCAGGCACCAGCAGTGGGTATGAGTGGCAGCTTGGGCTCCGGCAGCAGTGCCAGCACACGGCAGGACTGCGACATGCAGATGCAAAGAATTTTCAGTAACCACCAGAGGCTCGCCCCGATGACAGCAACTGGTGCCCCACCTTGGTCTGGCACCCCTGCTCATATGCTCAACCATCCTGCTGCAGCAGATGCCTGCCATGCTCCACGTGCGCCCCCTGGTGGTCAGTGCACATCATAGCAGTTGTTCGGTTGTTCCGCTGTTTGGTCTATTTGCATGTATTAGGTTTTATATATGTAGATTTTGACATGTAATTTTTTGTAGTAATGTAATTACCGCACGAATCTTTCTCCTAATTAATTTCTTTTCAATGTGCATGAATTCATGCACCGGGCCACTAGTAATCATATAAAATGCTCAATTAAAACCACAAAAGTCAGAAAAAGTGGAAGACAAAAGTAGGAACAAAGACAATAGAAGAGTAATGAATATGACATATATTAATTCAATTCATAGAAATACTCACTTTAATTATCAATAGCATAAACTCACTAACTTGCTTTAAATAATAAATTTTTTTTTAAAAAAATTGCAAAATAAATATCCTCAATAGTCATAACTGAAATAAAGTCATTTTATTTGTGATTTTTCTGAAATGAGTTTATTTCTTTCTTTGATCATTGAGAGACTTTCTAAAACTTGCTGGACAAAGGACAAATGCCAATTGTTTTAATTCCAAAGAAATAGAAATCAGTAATTAATAGAGGTTTATTTTTATTTAAAGTAAGTTTGGTTTATTACCTATTTATTCAGTTTAAAAACACTGAAAATCATTGAATTAATTAAATCCAGGTTGCATTCATGCTTTTATGCTTATAATTTAGTTGTTCTGGGCCATGTTCAGGGAATAAAAGATAATAATTGCTATAGGTAAGGTGATTATATAATTTATTGTCATAACTGATTCTTGATACTCAAACAAGGCACTAATATTGGGGGACAACAGGCAAGGGCTAGGATGGTTATGCAATCCACAAATTGCTAGCTATAAGTTCAGACTGAGTAGTTTATAGAAAAAGATCTGTAGCTGAATACCACCTATATTTTGTATCAGGCATTAAATTACTATAATATAAATCTTTCTGATTCTGAAAAAAACACCCTGTATTATTGGAAATCCTTTACAAGAATACATGTATAAAATAAGTTGTTTGTTCTCATTCTTGTGAATACATGTATAAAATAAAAGTTAACTGTCCTTATAAAAAGGATGCCCTAGTCTCTAAAACCTAAAAGACATAATTTGCTTGATAGTATTGTGACTATTGATTATTGATAATTTCTATGCTTCATTGATATGCATGTTTGCACATTATCACTGACTTCCAAAGTGCACACTTCTATTCTAAACCTCTAAAATAATGTTTGTGTTATAGAGAGATCTTGTTTCTGAAAGGGTCCTCTCAAGGAGTTGCAGCCTCTTACATACCTCCTAACTGAATGGCAAGGTGGGGCCTGACTAGATGTGCGAGAACATAGCTTTATTTGTATAATCAGCAGCCATGTTTCTGGCTTATTAGAAAAGTAAGGCTATTACAGATGGAGTCACAATATTTTTTAACCAAGCCAGATTGGGGAAAATAAAATTTGGCTGATGATCAGAACTCGTGAAGAAGAGCTATTATTAATTAGACCAGATGGTGACCAATAATAGCAAATTGTAGAAAAGAGTTCAATTACATTGTAGCTGTTAATTAGCATTAACCAAACACTTCTGAGATTAAATTTTTTTTCCTAAAAGTTTACTTCCTCCATTTTGCGCCTGATTTTGTGATGTAGTGTAAGTAGTACCAAGCTAACAAAATTTGCTCAAAGTATGTGGTAGCCATAATGAAGTTATTCATTCATTTAAAAATATATTTTAAAAAATTCATTAAGCATGTATTGGGTGCCTGGTAACTACTGGGGACACCAACTTAACTATCACGGGGGAGATTAGGCTCTTGGGTCATAGCAACTTTCAGGAGGCACAGAGTTCAGGATATTTAAATAAAATAAATAATTAATGAACATCATTTTTAATATATGACAAAACTATATAATATATATTAATTTACCCAAGATATAGCTTAGGGTGCATAGCAAAAGTACCTGTACACTCTAATTTATTGTTCAGTAAGTTTTATGTTTTCCTTCCCCTCTCTCTCTCTCTCTCCCTCTCTCTCTCTTTCTTCTGTTTATTTTTCTGAAGGACATCAAGTGACTACAAAATGAAGCAACGAATATTTGAAGTCAGTGCATTTATAGCAAGTGTTCTTTGGGAAACATAAACTAGGAAGCCTGGCAAGAAGGCTCTCATTTGCATGGCAGCTAGAGGTCAGGCGGGAAGAACTGTGATGGCAATTTGTAGTCATCAGATACCCAGAATGAGATTTTTAAACCAAGAGAGGAGCCCATGACTGTCACCCTCATCCTGAGAAGATTTACATGGAGGGGAGATGGGGCCGAGAGAGATTCCTTGCTCTCAGAGGCAACTAGGAGCAGGAAGGGCCATCCAGTGATGCTGCACACATTGGTGCCGCCCTAACAGAGGGGGCTGCGGGATAAAGTCACATTGGTGGACCACAGAGTGTGACTTCGCAGAGGCCATTCTCTCCACGATGAGTTGGAAATACTGGCTTGCCAAAAAAGCTGTTGTTACTGGTGAAAACAACCATGGCGGTGTTGAGCGCGGTAGTTAAGCAGAGCACTGATTTGTAGGGAGTATCATGACAAACATGTTGATGGAGTTATAACAGAAAGGTCAGGGGTTTCATAAACATTCATAGTGAAATAAATAATAAACTAAAAGAGACATTATGTTGATACTCAGAATCAATAAATGAAAAAGGATGATAAACTAGGCATCATTTAAAATCAAGTCAGGCAAACATATGAACAAGTACAATAAAGCAAGGATAAAAGGAAAATGGAAAGAAGTAAAATTCGAAATAAAATAGCAACTTCCTTTCATTTCAGGATTTTAACAAGTCATTAGAGAAAGGTTAATAACCTGTCTAAAAAACAAAGGACATGGATGGCTGCTCAGAAAGTCCTCCATTTCACATACTGACGATAATTGTTCAATTTAGAATGAGATAGGAGACTGACCCCCAGAAGGCAACCTGGGGTCCTCCACTGACCCACTCACCAGAGAAAACAGTGAAACTTAGCTGAAAAACCCAGCTATTTACAGCATGTGGAAACGGTCTTAAGAGCAAACAGCAAATAAAGAAAAATCTAGCCAAGAAAATCTATGAAAATTTGGCAAGAAAGACAAGAACCTGTGATATTTGAACTAAGACCACTCTGCCTCCCCGGCCCCAGCTCCGCAAGGTGAACCCCGGAGCTGCAGCCAAGGATACCAGCTTCCTGCCACCGAAGGCCCAGTCATAGGGCTTTGGTCCGGGGAAGAGCATGACTTCAACATTGCTCCTCCTTCCCCAGCTCCTGCTGCTCAGGCTCAGTCCTGGCAAGTGGCTGAGAGAGGATGGCACCCTTCTTTTGTCCACATCCTACTCATAAAATGGGGACTCCACCCTGGGCACAGTGCCTTGAGAACACTGGGGTCCCTGCTGCTCTTATCCTGCCAGGCTTCACTTATTTCCCCCAAGACCTATCGGAGTGTCACACACATAGTTGGTGTTCAATATACGTTTAATAGAAAAACGGGTTAGAGGAAAAGGAACAAATGGAGACTAAAAGAAAAGAGGCACACAATGAACTTCTGAAAGCAAGCAGAAAGTTTATATGCCAGATGTCAACATCAGTAGGATATTATACATAAATGATGTTTGAATCCAATTTAAAATTTGTTCTGGAAAAAGAGGCCAATTGGATAGTGAACTGCAGTTTTCTTTTTTCAATATTGTGACAGAATTGATGGTCTAGTGAGCCTTTAAAACACCATTTTCATAATAAAACTAGTCCTTGGCTTTTCTTCTGTTGCATACAACTTTGATTTACTGAGTTGAATTTTGCAGTTCTAAGGAGAAAATTTTATGAGCAGAACTATTCCCCTTGGCATTTATATTCTCTTATGGTAACAGGTGCTTTTATTTCATTACAAAAGAACAGACTTTTCCCTATAAAGCAATATAGCATTTCTTCTCCCTTTGTTACAATGTCAACTTCTGGTTTTACTGCATCTCTTGGATTGCACTCAGCTCTGGTGCCAAACCTATTATGGTACTGGTGGGTCAGTTCACAGCATTTGTTTATTTTTCCCCTTAATGAGACAAATACCGTGCATATCCTTTTTAAAAATTGACAGTAAACATAATTTCAAGTGATTTATCTTTCACAAGTTTTCAATTTTACCTAAGAGAACCAGATTCCTTTGATATGTAACTTCTGCATCTAGTTAACTTACCACATATCTCTGTGAAACGAATTTGCCATCCTATGGAAAATGACAGAGAGATATATTGGGTATGACATAGTTGGTTTAATTGCTTTGGAGACAGTCTGTTCTAGATTAATTAAATCCTGCTTAACACGTTGCAGTAGTAACTGGGAAGTTCTTGAAAAGTGCCTTTACTCTTAGTAATGCTACATGCTTTAATCGGAAGAAATCTTAAAATGTGATGGAACTGGGACATAAAGTTCCAGCCTCATAAATTAGACAGTTGTGCTCTTTCGTTTCATAATAATGAAAATTTGAAATTTATTGATAGCAATATATGCATGCCGCTGGGCTTTGGAGGGCACAAAGATACTTCATATAACACATTACAAAGTCTTGTTTTAATTTCTCATTTGCAAATAATGCATTGCTTGGAAAATTCAGCTAGCGGAAAGAAGAATGCCCATTGGACAAAACCATGGTGTTGCCATATGGATATGAAGTGACCTAGAGGTGTTTGCAATGCCACATGTGTTCTCACCATCTCTTTCTCTCCATGGCCTACCTGGCAATGACAATGGTGTTTGTAGGGCATATGTGGTGGCTGCCAGAGTTGCTGGTGGCAGAGAGGAATCCTGCCCAGCACAGGTTGTTTATAGGCAAACACTATTCGCTGCACAGATGCAAGCAATATATACTCCACATTTGTAATTTTCACAAGTCCTTTGACTTAATTTAGACTTTCTCCCACAATAATTTTTTCTTGTTCTCTTAGAATTCGCTCTCATTCTCATGTTCTGACTCATTGCTTTCCTTATATCAATGATCTCCAGCATCCTTATATTCTCTGACCTCAAGTGCAGCATCTTTGTAAACCATGGCAAGATGTACTCTGTTTCTTTTACTGGTCCGATGAGACAGCGCCCTGAATTTGGCTTGCTACAGAATTGGGGACAGTGGGGAGTGGGAATGGTTATTGCTTTCTTCTTCATGTTGCCATTGTCACAATCCATGGCTTCAAGGGCAGGAACTCCTCACTAAATCTAAATAGTATGGGCTGGGCCTGCGCCTCAAAACACGGGATGTCGTGGATGATTTGTGCCCCAATCACAGCAGCAGCAGCAGCACAAATGACCTGATTCTGAAGTGAAGGCTAATGAGGGACAGATACCCACTGGACTCCACATGTTAGGCTGTGATGGGCCCATACTTTGGTGACAGCCCTGAGTGAATTAGTAGGTGAGTAAAAGCTTATTTGAAAGGGTCAGACAGATAGAGGTCAGAGATCCATGCCGGGATTACACAATGATCTGCTTGGTGATTTAGAGCAGTGTGTGCGGGGATGTAGGGTGGTGGAGTGAGGGTTTAGGGGTGGGGTTCATCTGGGTTGGCCTTCGAAATCCCTGGAAGGAAAGAAAAGATTAGTAAGCCTGTCCTTCATTTCTTTTCTCCCTGTGATCACTACCTGTTAAAAGATCAGGGTACCGAAGCAGAATGTGTTGCACACGTGTGCATAGAAATCAATATTGTGATTTTAATGTAAACTACTTAGAGAAAGAAAACCAAAAGCTTTTCTTTTTTCCATTTGTAGAATATAAATAATATGTTAAATGTTAGTAGGTAAAAATGTATGAAGAAAGAGAAATGCGTTTTCAAGCTCATGAGCCATGACATGTAAATGTATCTACTTCTATTTCATCATGCACCTATGTATGGATCAGCATTTGTATCTCCTAAGACATTTCCAATCACTAAAATTTACACTGTTTAGACAGATTAAATGAAAGGAATAGAGGACATGAAAAAAAAAACCTATCAAGAATTTAGAGTATTTTAAAGCTCTTTAAAAAAAGAGACCAATGAGCAGTGTTAGACAACTTTTTATGTCTACATAAAACACTAAAAGAAATCCTCAATTGTTTGTGCAGGGTACTTTTTTAACTTAATAATTAACTAAAAATTAGTTAATTATCTAACGCTTAGCATGAAGGAATTCACTCTCATAAGAAATCATCCAACAATTTTCCGAGTTTAAAAAATTGCTTCTGATATTGAGCCCTGATGATTATTACATGATGCCTTGGTAAGTCTTCATATGCTCTCCCTCTTCTACCCCTCTGTCTGCCTTTGTCTTTGTCTATCTCCCCTCATGAGTGAGTATGTATGTATGTGCACATGTTTGTGTATGTACATACATATAAAATATATGTATGTGTGTGTGTATATGTATATATATATATATATATATATATATATATATATATATATATATATGTTTGTCCCACACTTTCAATTGTTGACTTTCTGGGACTACACATTACATAAAAATACAATTAGTTATTACTCCAGTCAGGGAATATACAATTTTAATGATTTTCACAGAAAGATATGTAATTAAAAAAGTATTTTCTTAGAATAAAAATAATTAAATTTGAGCAGATATAAAATCATTTTCCTAATATTTCAAATGTTATCTCCTTAAAACAGACCTATTTTATTTTTGTACAAATAATAGATTAATATGAAACAACTGCCATAGTGTAAATATTTTTGTGAATAAGTATTTTGTGCAAAATAATCAATTCACACATACCTGTGTGGTTTTTGTTTGTACAATATGAAAAGCCTAGATATGGCAGGCAATTCATGCTGTGGTTTTATTTTTCCCCATAGCATCTTTAGGTTATATTTAGTTTTAATAATTTTAAAACTATTAACATATACTTTTAACATATAGGCAAGTATGCAGCATGGTGAAGTAATATAAAGGGGTATTAATTGCTTCTGGTGGGGGCAGATGGAGTGATGGCTTGAGCAGAGATGCAGGAGTAACCACAGGATGACCAACGAGATGGAGGAGGGTGCCATATCCCAGGGTCACTGAGGCCTGGGAAAGGGTTAGGATCATTCATTGGATATAACGGATGCTCCTCTGCTTTTCCCATGCACATGATACATCGTGGAAGGAGTATAGTGACTATAACTTCTGAAAAATTAATTTTGTGTCTAGATCTATTGGGTTTGAAACAAGTAGACCTTGATGGATTCTGGAAATTCTGAATGAACTGAGAAAAGGCAACACAGGATAGGAGTGTGAGTGAAGAGGAGGCCAAATGCTCTGGAGATGTTGGCACCCGGAAGGGAGGAGGTGGTGCTGCATAGGTCACGTGTGCATTGAGTTCAAGACGGGCGGTGGAGGGTGGTATCCCGCCATCAGGCAACTAGTAGAGGGATCCAGAAACAGCCAAGGATAAGATGGAAAAATCAAGGAGATAAGGATTTAGATGTTCCTATTGAAAACACAAGTCAAGCCCAGCCTGCCTGGCTCAGTGGTTGAACATCAACCTACGGACCAGGAGTCATGGTTGCAGACTTGATCCCCAGTGTGAGGCAGGCAGAAGGCAGCTGGTCAATGATTCTCTCTTATCACTGATGTTTCTATCTCTCTCTTCCTCTCCTTTCCTCTCTGAAATCAATAAAAATATATTAAAAGAAGAAAAAGAAAGCAAGCAAGCCAAAAACTGGTAGCCTGGACCAAACAGCATGCTCAGGTTCCTAGGAATAAATACTAAGAGTATTTTTGCTAGTGTGTCCCAGAAATGTCCTCTTTGGCCTCTATCAATTTTTTTTGTTACCTCCACTTCCTAGCCAGCTCTAGAAGTACTCTAGAATCCCAAATGGATCTGGAAGTCAAACATTCCTCTCAACTGTCCTAAATTCTTGTCTTCCAATAATGTTGGGGACCTGAAAACATGAAACCTGATACTCTCTGCTTTAGCTAAATTGTGATCAAGATTTAGGCTAATAGAAAAATGTTATTGATGATGATGTTGACAAATAATAAAAGAACAAACTCGACAAAATCTTAGTATTGGAAGGCTATTTGAAGCTAAAACTGTTTATACAACTTCTCACTCCATGTATTACATCCTTAGTGAAAAGATTTGGCAGGGTGAGTTTTAGAAAATATGTTAGCTAAGTAATATACTATGGGAATAAGTTTACTTTCTGAAGGTTTCAACCAGGATGTGGCTTCTATTTCACTTAGAATTTATTGCTTTAGATTTCACTCCAGAACATCCTAAAAGGATCTTGTGGTTTTTTGATATAAAGCAGATATGACATATACAACAACCCTAAAGAGGTTATCAAGAAGCTGCCAAAATTTAACTCATTTCAATTTAGTATGGATGAAATTTCTTCATATTAATGAGGCCAAATCTATCTACTTATAGCCTCTATTCACCAGTTCTAGGTCTCTCTTCTGGAGTTAGTCATAATTAGTCCAAATTATATACTTTCAAATATTTTAAACTTTCTTTTTATCACACCTAAAATTGGTTACCATAACATCTAATCTACCCCCCTGACCTCCCCACTACACACACACACACACACACACACGCACTGACATGCATTCTTCAAACTAAGCATGACAGTCTCCAAACTGTTCATCATCATATTTGATTGCTTTTAAGTTTTATCAAAGTCCTACATGTTTAACTAAACATATTTACTCTACATAAAAGTTATCCCAACCATATTCAACCTCTCTTTACAAACTTGCCTGAACGTGTATTGTAAACCTTACCTTATTTCTTTTTCTCTTTTCTGTTTTTTTATTGTTGACTTTATTACAGATGTCCCCCATTTTCCCCACCATTGCCACCTTCTATCATGCTCCCACATTCCTCCTAGCCTTCACCACATTATTGTCTGTGTCCATGAATATATATATATTGGTTGATCCCTTCTATCCTCCCCACCCTCCTCTGCTTTGAGATCTGTTAGTCTATTTCATTTATCCATGACTCTGGTCCTATTTTATTGATCAATTTATTTTATTCTTTAAATTCCATATATATGTGAGATAACATGCTATTTCTCTTTATGACAACTTTGATTCTTTTAGCCATTTATCTTGTGGTTCAATCTCCTTTTACAATAGATTGCAAATAAATATATGTTTTTTAGCTATAGTTTTTATTTCTTCCAAATTTGACTTAATGTCTTTTTCCTGACAAAATGGGCTCATTTAGCTTTAAAACAAACCACACAAAACATAAAAAACCATAAAGTTGAGCTGAGTCTCTGACCTTTAAAAAATTATATTTTTATTGATTTCAGAGAGGAAGGTAGAGGGAGAGGAGAGGAGAGGAGAGGAGAGGAGAGGAGAGGAGAGGGAGGAGAGACATTGATCGGCTGCCTCCTGCACACCCCCTACTGGGGATTGAGCTCGCAACCCAGGCATATGCCCTAACCAGGAATCAAACTGTGACCTCCTGGTTTATAGGTCCATGCTCAGCCACTGAGCCACGCTGGTCCAGCTGGGTCTCTTATTTCAAAGCTTGAATATTATGTTCCTAAATTATGGCAAAAGATTCCTATTAGTAAGAACAGAATCCAAATGGCTAAGAATTACTTTTAAGAACAATATTCCAAGGCTGGACTGACACATTTAGTGCCATGCTGTGCCTCCAGACTGAAGAATGTGACATCATCCTCAAGTAGTCTTATGAGGAAGAGAACAAACAAAACACCTGATTCTGATGCAGCTGATAGACCCAAATACCAATATAAAGGTAATATAAGGAGAAGAAATGCTCTATTATTACAGCAATATACAGGGAGTGAACAACTCTAAAGGACAAATAGAAAGAGAAAAAGACATTCATAGATAATGTATACATTATAAGTTGAAAACATCTTCATTTATTTTTTAAGTAATTTTTTTCTTTATTAAGGTATTGCATATGTGTCCTTATTTATTTTTAAATTGGAAATTTGAATACTACTGAATGTTCAAAGACCTTATACATTGTTGTTTTTATTTGTGGCAATGGCATAGTGGTTATATTTTTTAAAAGAGGTCTCATCTTTTAGAAATCAGAAATTAGTTACAGCTGAAAAGATACAACTTCTGGAATTGGCTTCAAAATAGTACATGCAGGGAGAATTGAGGAGTAGAAATGAAACAGGTTGGAAGTGACTGATGGTTACACAGGTGGTCATTATAGTATTACGTTTATTTTTGTATATGTGAATGTTTTGCATAACGTGTTTTAAAAAAGATATCTGTTTTTGATGTAGCTTATTGGCTAAAGATCTGATGTGAAAGCACACATACACAAGTATACATAATGGATAATATAAGGAACTCTCCTTTTTAGGGTTCTAAAGGACTCTATTCCTACCTCTAAAGGGTTCAGGCAATATTTAGAAGAAACAACTTTGAAATTAAAGTGTATTACTAAATAGTTGGAGTAAATTCTGTAAAGTATAAAATGCAAATTATATGAGGCCCAGGTCTGAGACAACTCATAGTGTAATTAAGGAGGCAGATAAGCAAGTAACCACAAAACAATGCGATTCGTGTTCTATTATGCAAATCAATTAATTGTGCTATGGATACTAAAGGGAAATCATGACTAATTCTGTCTATTGGTTAAAGTATGAGATACCTGGGGGAAAGATAGGGCAAGAGGACAGAAAAGTGGGTTGACACTTGATTTTGAAAAGTTTCAAATATGCATCCCAAAATTAGAATTTAATCAGGGAAGTCTGACAGTTCTGAATTATAGCAAATTACCTTGAAAAATAAGGATAAAAGTTACAATTTCTGGTGGCTTTGTGGGGCATGAATAGGAAAAGGAAGAATTAAAAAAACAACTTTAAATTTAATTTTTCAATTATAGTTCCCATTTAATATTATTTTTCATGGAAGACAGGAGGCTTTGTTGGAAGGCTATTGTGAATACACACTCATACACATGTGCACACACAAAGTATATGAATTACTGGGTCTTTTTTTTTTTTTTTTTTTTTGGCCTTGGTTAGTGCTTTACATAACAGCTGCGTAATGCGTGTCTAACAGAAATTGTAAGGATAAGATAAACACCACACTGTTGACATTTCCCCGTAAAGATTTGAATCTGAAGTTGAGAATCTTTCTTCTTATGTGTTAGTATAATCATAACTACTCAGATTTGACTAATATATAATGTCTTGATACTTTTTTTATTCTGTTAAAATAGAATATATATACAATGCTTCTTAGTTTGCAAAGTTGAGTTTAATAATTTTGCCAAAAAATCTCTATGTTCAATTTAAAAAAAATAATATCTAGTTTTATTTTTCTAAGAAAAATATCTAAAAGGAGAATTATTAGTAATCCATATTACCTGGATATTCCAAATTTCAATGGGTTATGCATGATGGAATTTATTTATGCTTCATATAACAATTCAATGGTAGGTAGGCATCCAGGGACCGGGAAGTGGCTCTGCCATCTCTTTCCATGGCTAACGCGGCTGCTTCAGTTCTGGCATCTCCAAGTTAGTGAAAAAAAGGGGTAAGAAACTCGGGAAATGTTGCCTCTTGTTTTACAGCAATATCTAGAAGTAGAGTTTTCCTTAACATGCATGTTCTCCCTCTTCCTGAAATGTAAATAGTGCTTATCATGTAGCAGGTAGAGTTTAAGACTTTATAAGACTTGACAGATGAGAACATGAGACACACAGCATTTGTGTGGCCATAACTCATCACAAAGGAAGCTGGAGACAATGCCTTTGGCTTGGCAACCATGTACCCAGTTAAAACTTTTACTACTGAGGAAAAGGGGAGAACAGATATTGAGGAAGCACTAACACTTGCTACACAGACTTAAAAAATTACACTAAAAAAGTGAATAGTGAGGCTGAAGAAATGAAAAAATAAAATAGAGTACCTGATATGTGTGATAATTCATAAAAATTGTTTTTCTTCATTTTCTCTTAAAATATAATTCTAAATTGTTTTATTTTTTTAAAAAAAATTATTGTTAAAAATTATTGTTTAGCTGATCCCCAAAAAGGGGGAAAAGTAGATGAATACAAATAATTACTTTTCTATAATGCTCATTTCTTCCCTTTAAGGTAGAAGGACAAATCCAAAATAATTCAATTCTATTCCCTCAAAAATATTCATGCATGTTAATTTTCAATTTCTTTAAAAATATGTTGATAATATTGAAATATGAATTTTTCTTATTCTAGAAATTGTCAAATTCTGTGTGATTGAACTACTCAGAAAAAAACCCTAAAGAAAATGGCTCAAATGGTCTTGTCAAGTTTTATAGTACAGAACAGGGGTGGGGAATGTTCAGCCCGTGGGCCATAGAAGGCCCTTGAAATCATTTGGTCTGGACCTGCCAAGGAATTAGGGGTGAGCTAATTCAGTGTTTGATCCAATACAGCAGGCTAATTTTTAAGTTGATAATTTTGTATAACGTACGAATGATGTTATAGATATCCAAGTGGTGGTTGGCAGAAAAAAGGTTCCCCACTCCTGGTATAGAAGGAAATTACCTTGACCAAAAGGAACATAAAATTTAAAATAAAAAAAATCCTCCAGTGTTGGCCTGTAGCATATAGCATATGAGACTCAACTGTAAAATGCATTTGACTGAATGTGCTTGTGTAGAAGCAGATAAGCCAAGAGGAGCAAAGCGGGCGATTAAATTGCAAATAATTGCCAACTCCATGGCAGTGTCTGGAGAGAGGCTCTCTTAATCACCACCCTTCCTGATACGGAGCGAACAAATTACTCCAAATACTCAACTACTCGGTGCAACTCTCAGTGCAATAGATACGGAACACAGAGGGATGGAAACAAAGACAGACTTTGAACTTTTGCTACTTCATGTGAACCTGCATTTTAAATATACATTTCTCAGCTGTTGGTTCTCACTTCACTTTCAGAACAATGTTTTTGACCTTACCTCTTTACCAAATTCTGTTATATGAAGCTAGTAAGTGTATTCCTCCCCTGGGATCCTTGAAAAATGACTTAATTTGACAAAGAAATAATCTCTCTCTCTTTTCTTGACCAGGAGCCAATGTCAGACCTGAAAAATGATACCCTACCCTTATATCAGCAGACTTCCCAAAGCTAAATAACTATAAAGGCTTGCTAAATAAACTTCTTAGAGACACGTTAGCATTCCTTTATGGTACTTTTAGCTGTCTCATGAGGCAAGTACGGTAAATCCTGGTGGAACTAACAGGCAGCTAGAATAATACACATGTCTATTATTTGGCTCATAAAATTAAGGAAAAAAAGTAAGCCTTACATTGTTTTCCATGCAACAGAAGTTGAATTTAGGACTTTATATAAATCTTAAATCAGTCTGACATGTAATGGCACAGAGGAAAATGCCAGTTTTCAGCTTTAAAAACTTGCTTGCCTATAAAAGAAAACAAGAGCTGGAATAACAGGTATGTTTGGCGTCTGACTATTCTTTGCCTTTACTCTTATCTGTTACCAGTAATTCAATGGCAGATGATTATTTATTCTTAGATTAAAAGTAGAAAGAATAAATACTTGGAAAAACTTCCTTGTCATGAGTTCACTAATTCAGAGGCCTCTAGAAGGTCTGTCAGTGAATAAATCTAACCTTGTTTTAGTCAAACTTTCTTTTCAGGTTCTAGTTCATAGGACTAGTTGTAGAAAGTAAATCTGTGTATAGTAAATACAAGTAAAATTTCCAAATATTTTGATTAAGGCTTACTTACTTTTAAATAATTTTTCTTTGTTTCTTTTGGTAAGAAACATGTCAAACCATTTTGTATTCTTATTGACATTTCTCTTTTTTTTCTGGAAGGCTTAATGGTGTAGAAGGGACTGATAGAGGAATAAGATGTTTTACAATTGATCAATTTTCTGTTTATGTATTATGAAATCTGATTTAATCTCCTATATCTCATTCATACACGCCTCACCTTTTATCATTTTCAAATGGGATTTTGAAAAGTCAGTATGGGGTGGGGCAAGTCCTGAAAACCTCAAGCTCTAATCTAATGATATTTTTATTTCTTTTTTTCTAATTGATGGCACAGCTATTTAGAGGTAATATACTTAATTTAATGGCTTGTGAATGATATAATTGGATGCAATAGAATCAAGTAGTTAAAAAAGTACATCTTGTGATAAAATTAAATAAGGTTTTAGGAAATTTTTATTTCATTTTACATATGTGTATGTACTGGCTTCTACGCATTTCCTTCTTTGAATATGGTCAAAGGTTCAAGAAAACCACACTCTGAGAAGTTCAGAGGCCCTCAGGACACTCAGGTTGCCCTCTGACCCTAGCCAGTCCTTTTCCAGGCCACCAAGGAGACTTGAAAGCCTTATACCCCAAATTACTGTTTTTATTAACCTGGCAAAAACAAAGGTTTCCTCCCAGGAGAGTAACAGACCCAGACACCCAGCAACCTAGGGCTACTGTTGCAGAACTCTACACTTGAATAAAGATATCACAAAAACAGAATACAATATACCATCATCTAGATAATGTTATGGGGAAAATGTGTGTCGAAAATTTCATATCAAGTATTTAATGTATGTATGAATGCAAATACACATATTCTTAGTTATGCAAAGAAATTAAGAAAATATTACTTATGTACCTTTAGAAAATTCTTTCTAAAAAATTTGCTATATTTCAAGAAGAATTAGAAGTGTTGGACCATTGAAGATCTTGTATTATTTCTTCAATCAGAAAAAAAATTATATAAAGATAATAGATGTAGATATAAATTATATCTACAAAAGCTAAGTTACAATAGTATAAAATATGCTATATTTTAAAACTGGCACTTAATAATATGATATGCCAGCAAATTACATTTATATGAAGTTTAAATCAGCATTTATTTTGCTTATTTTATTTAAACACAACCACACTTAAGACAGGAAGAAATGCCCCAAATACCAAGAGTACATGTCTGTGTAGAAATCTATTTGTAATTTTTCTTTTCATTTCTTGGATATTCTAAATATTCTGTTGGGGATCATTTATTCCTATAAAGGGGAATTAAAGTATATTGATAAATAATTAGAAAGCAAGTCCTCCTTGTCTCAGCCTCCTCCCAATCTTCCAACAACTAGGAACTCTTAAACTGCTCAGTCCCAGGGAGTTTCCTGGTCTTGATAGCATTAGAAAATGAGGCAACCTTGAAATCATACAACCTCAAGTTCCAAAAAATGAATGTCTGCACTGTCTTTGACCCTTACATATATTGTAGAACGTACTCATAGTGCCTAAAAAATATTCCTCTGGCGTGAGTCAGAAAGAGATTGAAAAGGCCCCTTTAAACTAACCTTTCCTTGGCTTTGTTTACAAAAATCCCAGTTTTACCAAAAACAAATGACCTCATGTTCAAGGTATTTATACCACATTTTAATCCAGCCACATGCTAGACAGCTTTAGTAGCAGGACGTGTGAGGGACCCACAAGTGATATCCAATGAAATGAGAAAATTTCTGAGTTACAAACTGAGATGTGTCTACTAGTACATGGAAATTTGATCAGAAGAAACTGCAAGACAGCTATCCTTGCAAATGCATTGAGAACCTCAGATTGTAGGGTCTACCTTGGTAGTTTAAAAAAATGTTTTGTAATCACTCATTAGCAAATAATTTATGGGAGCTTGAATGGTTGTCCAGTCTTATTGACGAAATATATACCTGAATAAAATGAGAAATAATTGGCTACACCAATTGATATTCTAAACTTTATATTGTTACATTTCACTTTTAGGAAAACACTGAGACATGATTGTTAACAACTGAGTAACATCTATTTAATATTTAATTAAAAAGCTAGACTTTTCTTATTTAGATGTCTAGGTTATATGTCTTAAACTGCCTTAAAAGTAATTAGCTTCCTGCCTAGCCAGCATAGCTCGGTGGTTGAGCACCAACCTAGGAACTAAGAGGTCACAGTTCAGGCATATGCTCAGGTTGGGGGCTTGATCCCCAGTGAGGGCATGTAGGAGTCACCTGGTCAATGATTCTTTCTCATCATTGATGTTTCCATCTCTCTCTCCCCCTCCCTTCCTCCCTGAAGTCAATATATACTAGCATGTGTACACACACACACACACACACATATATCCTATATAATAAAAGGTTATGATGCACACTGACCATCAGGGGACAGATGCTCAATGCAGGAGCTGCCTCCTGGTGGTCAATGTGCTCCTGCAGGTGGAGCACTGCTCAGCTAGAAGCTGGGCTCAGGACAGGCAAGCGCAACGGCAGTGGCTGGAGCCTCTCCTGCCTCTGCGGGAGTGGCTAAGCCATCAGTCGGACATCCTCCAAGGGCTCTTGGACTGCGAGAGGGCAGGCCGGGCTGAGGGATGCCCGCCCCCCCCCCATGTGCACAAATTTCATGCATTGGGCCTCTATTATATATATAGCAATTAGCTTTCTTTTCCTCTTACTCTGTCCTGTCAATGTGATAAAAAAATAATAAACAACAACAACAAAAGATATTGGAAGTCCCTTTGGAGAAAATGAGTGCTAGCAAGGGTAGGGGTGGATTAGAAGATGAACAACTTCTAGTGAAAAGAACAAAGATTTACTTTTGTGTGTGTGTTTTGTTGTGATTTGGATGAAGGTTTACTTCAGTTCAAGAGGAAAACTGTGGGAAATGTGTGAGAATATATGTTGGTAGAAAGAAATGAAAATACAATAAGAAAGGGACTAAGAAAAATAATTTTTCCTTAAACCTTCCTCAATCAATGAGCATTCTTAAATGACAGTGACTGACTAGGGAGAATTGTGTAACATGTCTATGTAATTGAAAACCTGCTGGGGTTTGGCCCTGGAATTCTGGAAGAGGGATAATTTTAAAGTTGTCCAGGAAAGTGAACATTTTAAATGCCTACTTACTGCAAGTGATCCCTAGTCTCCTTTTATAAACATAGAACATACTTATGTGTTGTGCACACACACCCACAAATGCACACAAACATGCACAATGAGATTAAATCTTAAAATATTAATCTTTGTGCTTTTCTTTCTTTCTGCAACTCATCAGTCTTCTGCATTGAATCAAGGAAAATTAAGATTTATATAACAGAAAAGATATAAGACAGGAAAAAAGTTGTACATGGTAGACAGACCATAATCTTTCCAATTTTTATATACAAGGAAGTTGACTGACACATTTATAATTTGCCTAAGGTTGTGAGATTTCAAGTTATTGAGCTATATGTAAAGACTTTGGCCTAACTCCAGAGTACATTCTATATTTTTCTTTTATATAAAATAAATATGCAAGTATGATTTTACTTGTGATATTATCAATACTAAACAGAACTAACTACAATATTACCTGAGCACTGGGTGAGAAATCCATCTCGCATCCTGGCTGTCATTTTCTAGCTAAATACTCATTCATTTATTGTACAAATATTTATGTAGCATCTACTAGGTACATGCTATTTTTCCAAACACCAGAGATATATCAGTGAGCAAAACAGAAAATTCTAACAGAATTGCATTTCAGGGAGATCAAGGGGAAATGTATCCCAGGTCAGGGAAAGAGTAGGTGTGGAGCCCCCGAGGGTGGGCAGAGCCTGCTACGGCAGGACCTGGGAAGACAGTATATTGCCTAGCGAAGAGGATGCTACCCTGTGGTCGTCACTGGTGGGAAACGAGGGCAGAGAGATGTACAGGAGGAAGCTTGTACGTGGCCTTTTGTTCACATCTCAGTAGAGAGCCAAGGGAAAGTCAGGCCAGCATCGTGATTAAGAGCATGGCTTCTGGCACTCTGTGGCCCAGATTTGATTTTCATGGATTCATTTACTAACTCATTGCCATTGATCTTTTTCCCAGGCTTTCAAATAACTAATTCACATATAAAATAATAGCCTCATAGATGTGACATGAATACAAAAGGGAGATGAGCTGTGTAAAAGCCTTATTCTTACCACAGGTTCTGACATATGGTGAATGTTCACTGAATGATAAATTTAAGAAAATACGTGAAAGATCCACACACCAAAAATTGTGAAACATTTCTGAGATAAATAAAAAATAATCGAAGTAAATGGAGAGAGATATATGTCCATGGATTAGAAGATTCAATATTATTAAAATATCGATTTTATAAAAATTTATTTGAAAAGATTGAAGGTAACCCCAAAATTGCAGTGGAATTTTTGTTGCTGTCATTGTTGGTAGAAATCAAGAAGCTAATTTTAATATTCAAATAAAAATGCCAAAAACCATTTTGAAAATTGTGTTGAAAGGCAGGTTCAAGTTGAAGGTTATACAATACTTAAGACTTACTATAGTAATTGAAATGGATGTAACTTCCTAAAGTTATAGTAACTGAGCCAACATGAGTGACATTGAGTTAAAGACAGTTTTGTGCATCGCAGATATGCACCCGTACATATCTGGTAAACTGGTTCTCCACAAAGATGGAGATATTTGATTAAAAAAAGAATTCTCTTCATCAATGATGCTGGAACAATTGAAAAGACTCATACAGAATTAACCTTGACCCTTACTTTATGTTATCCATAAAGATTAACTGAAAACTGATCACAGACCTAAAGATTAGACCTAAAATGAGAAAGCTTCTAGAAGAAAAAAATTGCTGTGACCTTGTCTTTATTTGAATAGATTTTTTTGGACAGCACACAGAAATCAGAAATCTTAAAAAAATTAATAAATTGGACTTCATAAATATTAAAACCTTTTGCCCTTTCAAATTACTGTTTTAAAAACAAGAAGTAAGCCACAGTCTGGGGAAAATAATATCTGTAAAATATATCTAAGGAGTTAAATCCAGGATGTATAAAGGATTTTTACAAGTTAATAATAGGACCTAAAGCAACTTGGCAGAAAGATGGTATCACATTGACACTAAACAGGCTAGAGAAACATTGTATGGAGATGGGTATATATTCATATCATGATGTGGTGATAATTACAAAACCATATGCATTAGACAAGATTAATCAAATTTTAAATTCAAAATCACTAAGTATTATTAAATGTGTATTATAACTGACTAATTTTTTAAGAAAAAAAATTATTTATTGGTTGTTGTTGAAGCTGAAAGTGATAGGTACCTGGGAATGCATTTTATTATTCTCTCTATAAGTTTCTATATTAAAAAGTTAAAAAATAGATGTTGTTAAATGCTAGACAGGAAAATCACATGCTTCCCTTCGAATGTATGACAAAACGAATTTAATCTAAGCTGAAGGGGATGATGCTGCTCACAGAGTACTTGATGAATTGGAGTTAACTAGCTGGAAAGGTAGGCTAGGTTCGAGCAGACAGGCTCTGGGCACCGGGACAGCTTTGTAGCAAGATTGAGAGAAATATAATTGAGGAACAAAAATGGGAGCCTAGGATGGCTAGAGCTCTGAAAATAGCTTTTATTATAAAGTTCCAAATGTAACAGATTTGATCATTAAAAAAATCAGGGCATACATTTTAGTTGGCATTTCATGATGCCCCGAGCGGAGTTGAAGCCAGCCTTTCCAGTCTGGAGAGAACATACAACTCTTGCCTTCATCTTGTCTCATTTCAATCCGATAAAATAAAAATGTTTTTAAAAACCCTTGAAATAAACTACTAGGTACATTCTAAGGCAATCACGGGAAAATTCAAGAGTTGACAATATTCCAGGTCTCAATTACAAATGGCTAAACATGCAAGAATTAATATACCGAGCTTGTCCCTAGCTCACGTGTGAAGATTAAGCTAATTTTGAAGGAAGATGATAGAAGTAGAATTCTTCAAAAGGAACTTTATGAAAGAGAGTGGAAGCAATTTCCCAACTTCCTCCTCTTAGAGTTTTGATGACACTTCTTTACAGGCAAATGTGAAGCCATTAGCTAACTTCACGGGTTTAGGGAGAGAGGAAAGACACCCCTAACGACATACATACTGTGGGCTTTTAAAAGGTTTTGCCCTGTACATCCAGGGAGAAAACAAAAGCAGACCTTTCTCAACCACACTGTCAGCAAGGGCAGAGAAGGGAGCCAAGCCACAGGTTGAGGCAGCACTTTGTCAAACGCAGTTGGGGACCTCTGCTTTCTGTGGGGCCTTAGCTTCTCCCTAGGAGGTCAGACACTGAGGGAAATGATCTAATATCATCTTTTTTTTTTTGGTGTGTTTTTCCCTCCTGTATCTCCACTGCTTGACACATAGGCCCCAAGGAATATTTGTTGAATGAGTGAATTAAATCCTCAATTGGAAATAATTATCACATTTAACTGGGTATAAGGAAGAGACTTCACCACCTGGGACTGCCTCCCCCCCCCCCCCATTATATTGTTGCCTTCAAATCCTCATTCTCTGCTCATAGCACTTGTTCTTAATTTGAATGACTATTACGAATTTCTACTTAATAAAGTTTCATTTGAGCTCTTCATTCTTGAAGGGAAGGGTCTCAGATCTCAACTTCCCATGCACTGCTACAAGTTACTCTTGTGCGTGTTTCTACAATATTGCATTCCATATTTTTCTTTAAAAAAAGTTAACACATTCCAACTAAAAGATTTTCAGCCAGTACATTCAATTGTATATATATATATTTTCAGTCCAGCAAAGGTGGTTTCTAGAATCATATAGATTACTTAGTAAGTTATAGAATTTATAAATGTGATAAAGTTTTAACTTTATTTGGCACATTCACTTAGGTTTGTGTATGGTTCTTGTATTACTGGACTGATCTAACACTGTTGGAGGGTAGCTATGAGCACTGTATAAAAATATAGGTCTGAGAGGAAAATCTTATAAGGTAGAAACTTTGCAAATGAAAATGGATTGTGATTTAGGGAAATGTCCAGTGTTCATAATTTTTTGGCATCAGGGGCTAGTGTAGTAACTGTTATAAACTATAGAGTCCAGAGAACTGGCATGGTGTCTGAGCCAGCAGTCATTTTTCTACATCATGTTGTCTAAATCTTTGGGATCATGAAATCCGCAGGCTTTTTCCCTATTGTTGAAGGAAGTGTGTGTGGGGTCTGGAAGGTGCTCACTTTTCTGCAAGCCTTAGCTCTCCTCCCTTTTCCTCCCCTCCAGGCAACCCCTCAGGCTATTTTGCCTTAACTTTATGTCTTCCTGTCTTTAGCTCACTCCTCGCACCATGGCTTCCCCCCTTGTCCTATGGGGCATTGTGCAGAGCATTCACAAATGATTATTTTCTGTAAAAGATAAAACACAGGAGATCTGGATAATAGACAAAATCATTTCCGAGTGATCTTTTAATTCACTTATACTCATTTCACAGATAAAAGGAACTCCCACCCTTTGCTTCTGGAACGAGTCTTTCATCCTTTATCTCTGAATTCCTTGAGGTTAGATAAACTAAGTATACTGTCTCTGTACATTTCACTTCCTTCCTTTAATTTCCTCATCACTCATTTCTTTATAAGTCTGACATTGGTCAGTACTCAAAAAATCAAATAAAAACAACGTTATGATAGTGCATCTACCCACAGAACATCCACACGGCGGGGGTTCTTACTACTATTTTGCAGGAAAGGACTACTATGAAGCCTATACTTGGGTCACTGATGCTTCCCAGGCTGCGGCTGTGGCTGTCTCTGTGTGCCATCTCTGCAGGATTCTGCTTGGCACTATGGGGTTGGGAGTACGCAGCTGGATCTCACCATAGCAGTTATTCCATAAATCCAGTCACTCAAGCTTTGTAAAGCATGAAACTTTGACCAAACCAGGAACTTGGAAGTCCTGGGATTCATAAAAAATATCATATGTGACTAGTATTTTCTGCTCAAAAAACAAAAATAAATTAAGTTGTAGCAGAAACGTGAAATTTAAAATGTCTCTAGAGCTAAAAATATGGAATCAGTGTGTGTTGGTAAACATTGAACAATGGCTCTCAGGGGGAGGAAAGCCCTGATGTATAGCATTTGCTGCTTCCTATGGTGTAAATATTCCCGTTATGACCAACTTTGAGCTACATGGCAGAAAGCCATCAGCAAACATGGAGCTGGGATGAAGTTTGTACAATTGGTTCTTGGGAGCAAGTCTGAGCAGGCCCCAGCATCCCATTGTGTGATGAACAAAAGTATTTGAGCTTGGCTTTGGATATGTTTGTAATCAGTGCTTTAGAAAATATGTATACTAAGTAGTGCATGTTTATGGGTTGTTGTTTTAATAATTCTCACCTGAGGATATTTTTCCATTGATTTTTGGAGAGAGTAGAAGGGAGGGGAGAGACACACAGAGAGAAACATCAATGTGAGAGATATACTCTGATTGGTTGCCTTCTGCATGCCACCTTGACTGGGCCTGAGGATCAAGCTTGTGAGCACCATATATGCCCTTGACCGGAATTAAACCAAGGACCTTTCAGTCCATAGGCCGACACTCTATCTACTGAGCCAAACCGACTAGGGCATATGACATGTTTTTGATATTAAAAGAAAAACATTGGGCGTTTTAGGGTGAAATATTTCTAATAAAATAAGTAAACAGACCTGAAAGGGAAGTTTGGATGGAGAAAAGCATTATTTCTGCTACAGGTCTGAATTCAGTTCATGTAAGTTATCCAACCAGTTTGTTGTTTCTATGCCTGAACTTAATTTACTTCCCTGTCCTCCATGTCTTTGTGGTTTTGGAAATACTTCTCAATTAACGTAGGATCAACTCTCTTTCTCAAGAGACATTTACGATTCGAGAGGCATCAAGTAGTGAGACAGCACTCCAGTGCATCTCTCCTACTTGGCATCGGCTTAGATCCAAGCGTCAGCAAGGTCCCCATTGTCACTTGTATGGCTTCAGAGTCAACACAGTTCTACCCACTATTTTCTTGGCCTTGTGGGAACACAGAAGTGACTGTTTCTCCATAACGCTGTGTACTGTCCACCTGGGTTGCCTCTGTCTAGATACATTGTTTGCACACTTTTCTGTGAGAACGACTAAGTATTCCCTCTTTTCTTGGGCCCCACACCTCTCTGTGCATTTTGCTTTTTCCCAAAGGCTTCACTGAAGTCCTCCGTGCAGGGTCTCTCCCTCCTTGGGAGGCACCTTTATCCACTTAACCGAAATGTCTCCTCCAACTGTGGCTCCCCCGCAAGCCCACCGTGGGGCGGGGCATCTGTCCTTGCGTGGTGGGGCAAGGAGGCTTTGCTCAAATTCATGATGCTTTCTTTCAAATCTCTGTCCAGGTCATGAGGGCCCGTCTCCCCTTCACAGCTTTACCTTTGGGTTTTAGAGTTGAGGAGAGAGCCTCCTCTCCGCTTGCTAGTGCCTCTCCCCTCTTTAAATAAGAGTGCTAAATGGCCTGGCCTTGAATGTGTGAGAGGAGAGAAGATCAGGGAAAAGAAATACCAGAGGGAAAAAACCCTTCCTTGGTGTAACAGCCACCGTGTACACACCGCACTGCATTATTGGGGCCGTCATTTTCACATCCTTACTAAACGTTTGTGTTCCAAGAGCAGAAGAGCTGGTGGCCTGCTCACAAAGGTCTCTCCTCAGTATGGGATTCTGAAAAACATCATAATCATAAAAAAATAACTGAAATCTGGAGGAACCCATGGGTAGAGGCCTTAAATGACTGAAGAAATTCAGGGGACTTTTAACAGCACAGCAGCCAACAGCGTAATGAACTGAGCGAATATCATGCTGGGCTCCAGGACAAACACCTAGAAAGTTTGCATTTTTAACAAACCAATTCGAAGAATTCTCCAGAAGCCAAAGATGAAGTAGAAACTTAAAATTAGAGCAATAACCTTACAACCAGCTTTCATTGTGCTCTTCAAGTGACACAGAGGTGGCTATAGAGGCATCAGAGCAGGTAGGACCTCAGCGCCAGGGCCTCAGATGGTAGTGCCCATTCTGGAACAGGACACATGGTTCTGAAAGTCATAACTGAGGTCACTGTATAAGGTGAGGCTGCCACCATCCCAGGGGAATGGGAAAAAAGAAGTCAATTCCTGGGAGGGGAAAAATATAGAATGTCTATGTATGTAGAACCTATACATATATACGCATTATATGTACTTACATACATGTATGCATAGATACTTTAATGTAAATATTTCCTATGGAAATCCCAGCGTTACTGAGCCATGTGCGGTATGAAATCTGAATGAACATTATCTGTATGTGGTGGAAGTCTCTAAGCCAAGGACTTAACATAAATTTGAGAGTGGTTAGAAATAACATCATACTCCTTTCAGGGAATACTTTCTTCCTGTGGCCTGAATTACGTAACCTGCATAACAGTTACTGCCCGGGGCGTACTGTTCGATTGTGCCTGTTGAATGGTTTCTGTCTCCTCCACCGCATGGAATCTGGCGGTCAGGGTGCTGTTCTCCTCACCACCTTCCTGGCAGAGGCGGCCTGGTACCTGGTGAAACATGAGCAGGAAAGCTCTGGGCAGCCTGGGGTGGTGGCTGCTGTGGACACAATCCACTCCAAGGACAAGTCAGCAAACGCACAGGATCATGATTGCCCCAAATTGTAATACAGAGATTTTAAATTCAATTTTTAAGATTTTCTTTTAAGGGAATCAACAAGGAATAAAGAATGAAGTTCTATTATACACATACACGTGTTTAAATTTAAAAAAATGTACACACACATTTGTTGAAATTAAAAGCACTATGTAACATGAAAATAAAAAACAATCACGCTCTGTCTCTGTGAAGCCATAGGTGGAAAGAAGTGAAAGTCGTGAGGCAGTTACATAGCAGGGGCTAGGAATGTGGGCTCTGGAAGCACCCTCCAGGGTCAAACTGCACAGGTGCTCCCTTTCATGTTTTTTAACACATGGTACCAGGGGAGAGAGGGAGAGAAGAGAGAGAGAAGAGAGAGAAAGAGAGAGAAAAAAGAAAGAGAGAGAGAGAATAACAAATGTTCTATACAGAGAAGAAAGAAGTGTAAATTTCAACATCAAGAAGGCCAGTGGTTTTCAAAAGCAGAGGACAGGATTTGGCCCGCATGCTTTGTTTCCAGCCTTTTGGACCTTCCGAATTCTAATTTGTCCTGTATTTTCTAAGGGTTGCCTGCTTGTATGTTCTCTAATATGCAAACCTGTTAGGATGGTCTTACTACCTTTGTGCAGTTTCTGTTGAATGTATAAGTCTACATTTTAAAGGTAAGTGATTGTGTGTGTGCATGGTGTGTGTGTGTGCATGGTGTGTGTATGTGCATGGTGTGTGAGTATGTGTATGGTGTGTTGGTGTGTGTGTGCATGATGTGTGAGTATGTGCATGGTGTGCTTGTGTGTGTGTGTGCATGGTTTGTGTGCACTGATTCCCCAAATACAAGGAAACAGAAGGAATTTGAATGGTAAATCTCTTCTCCCTTTTCTTCACTTTTAAACTATTGTGTGCACAACTTTATGCAATCTCCCAGCCATTATTTTTGGAAAGAGATAGGCCTACATATACATTTTTAGTGTGCACATATCAAGATACCTTTTAGGTCATGGTCTGACTTATGTACCAAAGAGACTGTGTTTTGATCAAAAGGTTTAATGTTGTTGTGCCTTTATCAAAATGGGCATGAAGAATGCATATTTATGAAATTCATTGGTAATTTCTTCAATTAGGTATGTAATCTCCATGGATTTGAGTTTTGAGTATGGAAAAGGTTTTATGAGTTTTAACTCTGGCACAAGATGCAAGATGTCTAAACTCTGAGTAAATTATAAGTAGAGTCAATGTCCATCAAATGGGGCCTCTTATTGAGGAACAAAATAATACTTAAAGAATCATTTAGAATATGGCAGAGAAGTGTAAATAATAGAACAATGTGTGGTACTATATAGAGTTTGGTTTGAACCTGTTAAGATATAGATGCCTAGGTGCATCTACGTATATGCGATACTATCACTTATTAGATTTATACATTAAAATACAGTCCTCACCCCTTATCCACTGGGAATATATTTCAGTTTCCTTGTGGATGCCTGAAACAGCAGACAGTACCGAACCCTATATACACTGGGTGTTGCTGCTGCTGTTTTATAAATATGTGCCTATGATAGTGTTTAATGTCAAATTAGGCAGAGAGAGAGATTAGCAACAATGACTAATAACAAAATAGAACAATTAAAATACTACACTACAATAAAAACAACGTGGACACGGCAGTGCTAAGTAAAATAAGGATCACTTGAACGCAAGCTCTGTGATGCCACGGCAGTCCATCTGATCATCAAGACTTATTGAGTCCCCAGCAGGTGGGGCCTGTGTACAACATGGAGATGCAAGACAAAGGGATGCTTCACCTCCTGGGTGGGATGCAGCAGGACCCATGGGATTTCATCATGCTACTCAAAACTATGCACGATATAAAACTTATGAATTATTTATTTCTGGAATTTTCATTTAATATTTTCAGACGTTGGCTGACCGTGGGTAAATGAAACCATGGAAAACATAACAATAGATAAAGGGGAACTCCTGTATTTATGTACATATTTAAAACCAGAAGGAGCAAATGAATCTAAATGATGATGAAAAATGAATAAAGCTTTTACATTCTTCAAAACACTTGTTTTATGGGGTTAGTGCAAAGGTCTTTGGCTTTTTCAGCTGGTTGGTTGTGCAGTGGTCTCTTCCCCATTTGGATCAGGAGAATTGAGTGAGGGGAACAAGTTCAGAGAATGGTGTAAACGGACTTGGCCTTTGGGAATTGGCAGATAGCTTCTGCCAATTTCTGAGAATAGCTATAAATAAATTCCTGCAAGGTTCAGTTTCCTCAGTGGGCCTGTGTTGACCTTCTCCATTTTGTCTCTGACATAAGTGACTTCACGGTAGTTTGGTTTTACAATAGCCAAAGAAATCGTTTTTAAGCCATTTTTAAAAACAGCACTTGTTACCATGTGTTCAGATGGTTCACATGTAATGAGAAGCCTTACAAAAATTGCCCATGAACTCATAACTAATATTTCATATGTTATATCCTGCAGAGGAATAAGATGCAAAGCTTCTGGTTTAAGTATCTATTAATTAGAAAAGGGCATGAGTGGTATAATGCATTGAGTGAACCACTAGCCCATATGGTATGCTGTCCAAAGACTGAATATTTTGACAGAGACTTAGAAAAGAAAGAGGTGTGGTAGTTTCTTAGACATGGAGTCAAAAGGAAAAAAAATTAAAGCTGTTGGAAAATAATTTTGTTTAATATTTATAAGGAGTGTTTCCCTAATGTTTATAAAGGCAATTCTGCTTCTTTCTATTTTCCTCTATCTAATGCCTTGGCTAATTAGCATGAGCACACACATTAAAATAATTTTCTGGCTTATTAAATTATGTTAAATAGTCTCAATAATTTGTTTTTCAGTGACTCTTCTTGCACATAGGTGGTTTCTTCATAAAAAGCTGAAATTGTCGAAGTACACTTTTTCATTCATTCATTCACTCACTCATTCAATGTCATGGAGGTTTCTACACACAGTGTTATCTGCCAGGCCAAGTGCTAGTATTTAAAACACAATGGTAGCCAGGAAAAGGTTCCTAACTTTGAGACTGTCAAAATCTAGAGACAGAAAAACATATTATCAGTTCATCTTGCTGTTGTGTATTTGAATGTGAATGCATGAACACTTAAATATGCCCTTTAACTTCTAACCATAAATCACAAGCAAGGATTACAATCACTAATGTCAACATACTTCGGGAGAGATTTCACAAGAAAACAAGTAGAATAAATTCAGAAGAACAAATTAGAATGTTCTCCAAAGTACACATGAAGAAAAAAGACAGCTTCAGAAATGTTTGGTGAATGACAGCTATTTCCAAAATAAAACTTAAGCAACACAAGAAATTGGAGGCAGAACACAAGGGAATGAAGTAGCCAAAAAGAATTTCTTAATTATTGATGCAAATAAAACCTGACCTCTTAGCAAGGAAAGAAAACTTGGAAATATATACTAGGCTGAAACGTCAGCTTTTTTTTTTCCCCCCAGATGGAAAGAACAGATAAGAGACCTGAACATTTCAGCAGTTCTTGAAAGACTGCCTGCCTGGCTGAAGGATAATTGATGTAAATCTGACTTTGCTCCATCAGATTCAAATACTTCTTCAAGTTAAATTTGACCTGTTAGGGTTGGTGAGGAAGTTCTTCTCTGGTGGGTCTGGGGAGGTGGCCCCTTCCATTGCCTTAGCAGATAAGAGGCCTGGGGGGTTCATGGAAGGATAGGAGGAAGTCGGTCTTGAACCTCAGGGCTGATTTTGTCACAGACCAATGTTCGTGTCCCTCATCTTGCAGGGTCGTGCTGCTGGTGTCTTCTCAACTGAAATGTGGCTTCTTTCAAATGCTCCTAGAGCTGAACCTCAACTACACATGCCACTCCCTCCCATGCAGGGGACCGCGGGGAGGTGGCTGTTCCGTGGCCACTGCACTCTGGTGGCCTCTGCAAACAGGCCACGCAGCTGCTCTGGGGAAGCGCCTGCAACCCTCTCCCAAGAGTCCAGTTCTTTATCAGGAACCTGGGTCCACGAGCTTGATAGAACTCACCGCTCCCCCCCTGTCTCCCTCCCCAAATCCTCAGACCTCCTGGAGCTAAGCCCTGCCCACCCTCTTGCAAGAGGAAAAAGGAAACTGTACCTTATTCTTTTTTTTTATGCTAAGCCTTTAATATTACAATCAATTGGACAAAGAACAGTGCTCAAACTGTATATAGGGAGGGGAGGTTGAGTTAAATCTTCATTTTTCACAGAAGGAAGTCAACAGCTAATTATAAAGTTACTAAGTCAAGAAACAATATAAGCACTAAGCATATTATTTAGAGGTAGTGAGGTAAGTATCCCAAAACATAAAACCAAGCAGTTGAAAATGTTTGCTCCTGGGAACAAAACTGAGAATGGGCTAAGACTTGCATTTATCTGTTGCCCTTCTGTACGACTTGATTTTCTGACCATGGGTGCTTTCTTTAATTAGTTGTAGTGGCTTATTCGGAAAACACAATTAAGTTTTCCTCCCAGGGCCTGATGTGATAGACTTAATTAATCTAATTGTTCCCTCTCAGGTAATATAATTTTTTATTTATTTTATTTTTTTTTTTTTTTACAATAAAAGCTAAAGCCCTCAACAGTTTGGCTTAGTGGATAGAGCATTACCTGGCGAGTGAAGGGTCTCAGGTTCGATTCCAGTCAAGGGCAGGTACCTCCATTGCAAGCTTTCTCTCTGTCCCCTGGGCCCCTGGGGGAGGCAATCAATCCATGTGTCTCTTTCACATCTGTGTTTCTCTCTCTGTCTTTCAATGGAAAAAAAATATCCTGGGGTGAGGATTAACAACAACCAAAAAAAAAAAAAAAAAGCCGAAGATAAGCATCAGATTCTCAATGCATGAAGGGATGTTGAAAATTATAACTTGGAAATCAAGTTAAAACAGCAAACAAAAACAAGTAAATAGTAATGAAAACAAGTAGAAAAAATGACTTTGGAATGTTTTCTTTCAGATAAATATAATTGTGGAATCCAGTGTCCACAGCTTTCTGGACTGAAATTCTACGCAGATGGCAAGTCTTCAGGGCGCTTTCTGTTTGGTTTGTGGATTTCAGTGTCAGAGTGTCGCAGTCTCGTTGCAGTGGCCCCTGATTGTACCGAGAAAGCAATGCATGGCGTCGCCGGGTGAGTGACCCGGGGTTCTGTGTGGATGATTTCTCGGTAGATTTAGAATTTTTAGTTTTCATTTTAAAAGAAAGAAAAATCTGTTGAAATACAAAAGACCAGGTTATTGCAGATGATTCATTGTTTTTGTTCCTTTAGGAAGAAGTAGGGAATAATTTGGAGACCATATTGTTTTGTTCAGTTGAGGTGGTCTGGTGTTTTTTGAACAGAAGAGTGTCACGTTGAAAATGTTTTCCTTTCCTTTATCGCTTTTAAGGAACCACTCAACCAAATCGAATAATTGAAACAATGGCACACTTTTATGTGAACCAAAATTTCTCCACATACCCAGACGCAAATGTTAAATTCCATTTTAATCAGGCCAGATCAGTTGACAGGGTATGAATTATTATCAAAATGATCTCCAAGAGTACTAATAATTCGATTCTGTTTTAAAATTTGTATGGCTGTTGCTGTATTCAATTACAAAGTAATAACAATAAAATGAAATCTACCAAAAACGTTTACAAAATGTTGGGGGAAATTTAAATACACATAGGATAGTTAATGGTATTAATGAACAATGAATGACCATCTAGATATAATAAGAGCATAGTTTTATATGAAATATCTATATCTCTTAGGAATACATAATGAAGTACTTAGTGATGAAAACAATATAAAACCTGAGATCCATTTAAAATAAACTACTGGGTGTTGGTGCAGCTCAAACGACATAGGTCATATTCGATAACTGTTGAATCTGGATCCTGAGCACATTGGATTAATTATATTTTTCTCTCTACTTATGTCTATATACATTTTCAATAATAAATGTTTGTTTTCTAAGGGATTGTTTAGTTCAGATTTCCATACACAGAATATTAACTTCTGGGCTTTTCCCCAAAATGGGTTGGCACAGTCTCTCCACCCTTCATGATGTGCATCTCTCATTAGTAATAGTAACACTTGTTATTTATGGATTTTAGCAATCCCAAGGCTCTGAAATACATGTTTTATGTATATAAAAGATAGATGCATAGACAGATAGAGATAGATAGGTGATAGCTAGATAGCTTATCTTTGTAAATAAATGAATTGAATTCTTGTCTTTTCCTAATCAGCTGAAAAAAAATGGTCGGACTTTTTTTTTTTTTTTTTTTTAAATTGCTGAATCTTGAAATAATGGGATTGAGAGAAAGCATTGAAAACATCTATGGACTGTTTGATTGATTTGGTTGTAAAAGACAGAGCTTGCCCCAAGATGATTGAAAAATGTGAGAGAAGAGTAGGAGAAAATAAAGCCAGCAGCAGCCCTGGGACTGAGGCAGAGAACTGAGGAATGAGAGAGGAGGGGAGCTGGGACCACCAGCCTGCAGGGCTACATGGGAGGCACCAAAGAAAACGTATCTATGTTTCAAAAAACCCTGTATTCTGTCATGAATAAAATCTCTCCGTAGCTGTGTTTTGCCCTGCAATAGATTTTTAAATCAGCTTAAAAAAAAAAAGTGAGGATCATCAACATGGTATATATTTTTTCTTTACATTTTCAAGCAAGTATTAAAATTTCTGAGAAGTCCTGATAGGAAACACAGTTCAATTTTTTTAACCCAGAAATTCCAGAATTATTTGCCTACCACCCCCGCTTCCCGGTACACACACACACACACACACACACACACACACACACACACACTCACACACACTCACTCACTCTTCGGCTCCTCTCATCATCATCTAAGTCAAGTGCTGGGACCCCTGGAAGCGCTGCCTCACATTCACCATCGGACTCATGTGCCTGGTTCAAAACCCCGCTTCTCTAGGTTGCTGTTTTCTGCCTGACCTTCGCCTCTCCTCATCCATAGCTCAGCCTGTGACCACGCAAGTTCGGTTATTTAGAATGATCTTTTCTCTGATATATTTCAGTCATATTTCTAGATACTCTGTTTTATTTCCTTATTTTTAGTTTGCTATCAGTATACAGTATTTCAGGTGGAGTACCTTTCTGGAGAGTTCCAGGTCTGGAACCCTATGGAGCAAAGTGGTGCTGGAGGAGAGTGTCCCCTTGGGATAATATTTCTAAGGAAGAATTGGCAGGCCTCTTCCCTTATAGGATAAAAAACATGCTACGGCAGCTCAATTTATCACTCAAGTAATGGTGGGTGCATCCTGCTTTAGATCATCCTGGGGAAATATTTTTTTGAAAAGCAGCAAGAAAGCTGGTGCTATGGCATTCAGGAAGCTGGATAACACTTTGGGGACTTTATGGCCTGAGCTCTCACATGCAGATGCCTCGATCACAGTGTTTGGTGGCGAAGGCCCACAGTCCCAGGAACCATGTGGATCCTTCCATAATTTCAGGGTGAGCGCTGTTCTGATGCTGAATTTACCTGGATTTTTAGTCTTTTTTTTTTAACAAGACTTCCTGGAAAGATTTAAGGATAGAAAAAAAAGTAAAGAATGAACATATTTTTCTAAATTGGATAAAGCCAGCAAGCTGCATCTAAAGAATCCTTTAATTAAAAAAAAAAATGGAGAAAAACATGTTGGTACCACAATACTGACCTACTCACTGAGGCTTTATTTGCTGTCTTGTATTAGTCTTTATATTTTTATACTTGGTTTTGCACTTTCCTAACTAAACTGTAATGTCCTAGAAACAGGATCCATATTTGATATGGCTCCGCATCCACTAAAGTTCCCAAAGTAAGTTATAGCAAATCTTGAAACACATCATTAACGACAGGAAGAATGAAGATGAGTTTCAAAAGTTAAGACTATATATAAGTTAATATGTACCTAATGTCCAAAGAATCATAAGATAAATACCAGGCAAAAATTTCACTAAAAAGAATATGCTAAAGAGCCTAAAAGACAGGAAAGTAACTGAAAAAATATTTAAAGAGAAGCCTTTGAATTCGATTAAAACAGGATCCATGGTAACTTCAGTGAAAGTAGTTTAAGTGGAGAAATAGAAAATGTAAGATGATATGAAAGGGAGAAAATAGATGATCATTCAAGAATGTTTATCAGAAAGAGAAAAAAAAATAATCATAAAGAATAATACAATGAGATTGCTGAAAAGGATACTGAGAAATTAAAGATGTCAGAACTTGAACATTAGTTGCTAATTTAAAATAAAATGGAAGAAACTGATCAGAAGAATCTGAAGCTATCTTAAGGACAACTTTGATCATTAGAGATTGTGAATAACATTTGGAGTTTACTCAAGTTTAAATTCAGTGGCAGAGTCTTTCTCCAAGACTTGAAAAGGTGAAAGGTGTAATTATCATTTGGAGTAGAAATGTTGAGGTTCTTGATCATTATACTAAACTTTAGTCTAAAAATAGCAACGACAATCACATTGTATTTTGAGGTAATTAAAACCAGCCATTCCCACTAAATTCTTTCTCTATTATTCCTTTATGTGATTAACTTTCCCTTAAATTAGCTTAAAATTCCTAACATTTGAGTCATTTCTTCAAATTAGACAAGAAAACTAGAGATTTTTTTAAATTAAATTTATTGGGGTGACATTGGTCAACAAGAATATATCAGTTTCAGGTGTGGGTTTCTATGTTACAAGATCTGTATATTGTACCATGTGCTCACCACCCAAAGCCAAATCTCACCACCCAAAACCCCTCTGGCAACCACCACACTGCTGTTTGTGTTCATGAGTTTCAGTTTTATATTACACACCAGAGGCCCAGTGCCTGAATTTGTGCATGAGTGGGGTCCGGCTGGCCCATCCCTATGGGGGCCAATCGGAGCTGAGCTGGCTGAGGAGAGGGGATGTGAGAGGTTGTGGGGGGGAGAGGTCAGGGCCCCGATCAACTGTGTGTCATAGCAACCAGTCATTCCGGTCATTCCAGTAGTTCTGTCATTCTGGTCATTTGGCTTTTATACATATAGATGAGTGAAAGCATATGGTTCTTGGCTTGTTCTGACTGACTTATTTCATTTAGCATATTCTCGAGGTTCATCCATATTGTTGCAAATGGCACCATTTTATCCTTTCTTGTGGCTGAGCAGTATCCCATTGTATATCTGTGCCACATCTTCTCTATCTAGTCCTCTATCACAGGATACTTTGGTTGTTTCCATGACTTGGCCACTGTGAATAATGCTGCAATGAACATATATCTTTGTGAATACATGATTTTGAAGTTTTCGAGTATATACCCGGGAAAAGGATTGCTGGGCTGCATGGCAGCTCTAGTCTCAATTTTTTGAGGAATTGCCAGACTACTTTTTATAGTGTCAGTCTACATTCCCACCAGCAGTGAATGAGGGTTCCCTTTTTCCCACAACCTCTCCAATACTTACTACTTGTCTTGTTGATAATGGCTACTCCAACAGGTGTGAGGTGGTATCTTACTGTAGTTTTGATTTGCATTTCCCTAAATGCCAGTGAGGTTGAACATCTTTTCATATATTTAGCGGCTGTTCATGTCTTCTTGGGAGAGGTGTATTTTCAGGTCCTCTTCCCACTTTTTGATTGGGTTGTTTGTTTGATTGGTGTTGAGTTTTATGAGTTCTTTATGTATTTTGGAAATTAAGCCTTTGTCAGATGAACAAAGCTAGAGGTATCATGCTACCTGACTTCAAATTATACTACAGTGCTATGATAATCAAAACGACAAGATAAACAGACACACAGATCAATGGAACAGAATAGAGGGCCCAGCTATAAAACCACATGTATATGGACAGATAATTTTTGACAAAGGAGCCAGAAACACACAAAATAACTATAGTTTCATCAATAAATGGTGCTGGGAAAGCTAAAAAGCCACACACAAATGAATGAGACTGGATCACAGTTTGTCCCTATGTACAAAAATTAATTCAAAATGGATCAAAAACCTAAATATAAGACCAGAAACAGTAAGTTACGTAGAAGAAAATCTATGTAGCAAACTTATGGACCTTTGTTTATAGAGAACATTTTATGAACTTGACCTCAAATGCAAAGGAAGTAAAGGCAAAAATAAATGAATGGTATTATATCAAACTACAAAGCTTCTGCACAGCAAAAGAAACTGACAACAAAACAGAGGCAGCCAACCAGATGGGAGATGATATTTGCAAATAGACATATCTTTGAAGGCATAATTTACAAGACACACAATTTACAAAGGTAAAATGCTAGGTTTCTGAATTTTTTCCAAATGAATTTATGGAAAATATTACTTATTTGCTAATATTTCTATATTAATTATACTGCTCCTTTTCTAAATATTATTGTGGCTAAAGTGGATCTTGAAATCCAGAATAAAAGTAAAATGAGAAAAGACTTCATTCTACTTTTATGAGATATTTGAATTACTAACAAGTTAGCCTTGGTTTGACTATAGATACCATTAGAAATGATAGCATTAGAAGAAAAGATCATATTGGATTGCATGACAATCCTAACAGCAACCTTATATTTATCAACAATTTAATTTGACGTGGATACAGCACATTCTATATCCTGAGATGGATACCAGAAAACCATTTTCCTTGTCATCAGACATCAGAGCCTTGGTGACACTAGACCATTCGGGCTCGAGCTGAACTTAGTATATAATTGTTCCTCTCCTAAAATGATCTACTTGTGCCTGCGCAGAAGTAAAAAATGCCAAACAGAATTTTAGGAATGGATGCAAAGGGAAAGAAGAAAATAATAAATGATTCTAGAAAACCAGAATTTCAGAATTCTATATTTGGTATCATTTATGTTTTTAATACTAGAAATTTCTTACTACTTACACAAATCATTTTGATAGTTTAATCTTGCTATGCTCATTTGCTAATAGTTGACTTTGATTAAAGTGCAAAGTTTTGGAGGAACATTTGCTGTGCAAAATTAACTGATTAGACTTTGGACAATTATACAGAATTAGTTTTGGATATTTTATAGTAATCAGAATAAAACAATTTAATTACTTGGAAATGTGTTTTTTATCATTAAATATAGGGCATCCATAAAAGTTTGACAAATATTAGCAATATTTTAAATCTCTATTCTTAAAACAAATGATTAGACTTGGATATTAATTAAATATAATGCTTAGGACATTAGGAAAACATCAGCAATTACCTCATTCTAAATAATAATTGCAAATAGATAAGGTTTTTAGCTCTCAGATAGTACTTGCCAAAATTTAAATTATATTTTAGGCACATGTTTTTAAAAATTCTAATATGTGACACAAGCATTTGGAATATATCACGTGATGCAAAGATTGACAGTTTATAAATTTAAGTGAAACAGGACTTGGGAAATAGAAACATAATGTATGAGCAGGTTTCCTGTTTTCCTCATCTCTGACCTCTCTCAGGTCTCCTCACTGGGTGTGTTAATCTCAGGCCCCACCCCTTGATCAGCAACCTCAGCCACTCCACCTATTCCCATAGCCCTGATACACAGTTTCCCATCTCTAGCTCTAATCCACCCTCGGGGTACTATCCGATGTGTTCAATTAACCAGTGGGCATTTTCATTTTGAAAACGTTCATCAATAATATGTCTAAAATTCAACTTATCACCTTCCTCTTGGCAAAACAATAAGTCTTTACACTGCTTGAATGTCTAAAAATTATAAATAAAAAATAGAAAATTGAATATCTATTTATAAGTCTTGCTCCTTTAGTGCAGGTAAGTTTGAAAATGGCACTCTCTCTGCTGCCTGGTTATAGCCCTTCATGTGCACAGAAGGGCACATGACTACAGCTGAGCAGGAGATGGGAGGGGATGGAAGCCTGCTCCCCAAGGGGCTGAATTTGTATTGGATGGTAGCCCTGGAAAAAGGAAGGAACACCACCGTCTTAGGTAAATATTACAACCACAGCTTTATTTTTATTTAAAAAGATGGCAACAGAATCTATCAAATGTTGCTGGTGGCACTGTTTCCATGGTAAGAAAAAAAAAAGTCTCCACCGAACAAAATTCCAAATAAGCAGCCACAAATTAACAAAATACTGTGTTTCTATTTTAATAATATTTCAGGACAGTCCCAGACTGTCGCTATTGAAGATTATCTACTTTAAAAATTATCATTTAATAGCCAAGAAATGCCTTTTGTGGGTTCTTGGTTTTACGAAGATAACATAACCAGTCCTTCTTGAGAAACATCCTCAGATTCAGTGCCATGTAAATGGCCTAACAGAATGGCCCACTCACAACAGAGATGCAAATATCTATAGCTCCTTCCAACACAGACACCCAGGTGACAAATAGAACTGCATATTTTTATCTGCTGGGAGGAGGCATTTTTCTCCTAATGCAAAAGATATAAAAACATGCATTAATTTGTTTTTATGAAAAGTCAGAATAAGTTATTTCCTTGAATGTAAACAAATCCATATTTGATCTTACAAATAAACACAAAATCTGCTATCTGCCCCATATTTTCCTTATCAATCCCACGTGAAGTCACTCTGAAGATCTTCTCATCCAGAGACTAGCAGTGCCAGCAGTTTCAGGCTCATCTGGGAGCTTATTTATCACAAAGGCAGACCCTCAGAACCCAACTCTGAGAGACTGAACCAGAATCTGCGTTTTAACAAGATCCTCTGGTGATATGAAGAATGCCAAGTGTGGGAAGCCATGGGGCCTATCAGAGAGGGAGCAGCAAGAAGCAATCTGGTTGGATAATTTTAAAAAAATTGATTAGATAAGTGGATTTTAAACAAAATTGCTGGAAATAAGTCATTTCTCGGAGATAAAGTCATTTAACTCCGGCTTAAGTCTTATTACTTAACTGCTTTCTCCATTTTACCATACTATCCAGCTCGGAAAGTATTTCCTGTGTTATTTGGCTTTTACTTTTTCATATTTGGGGTTGGAAAACACAAACTGTCTTTCAAGCATCTCTACAGCATATTATGCTGAAGTAGTATGAGACAAAAATCGTGAAAAACATTCAAAATCAGGTAAGAGTGGCCTCAAACTCATGGTTGGCCTCCAACAATTCCATGAGACAGTTGAAGAACTGGATCACTGTGGAAAGGCACTAACTGGGAGAATTATGGGATATCATCCCCTTGATATTTTTATTGCATTCATTGTGACCTCAGTCCTGCAGCCTCCACTCTGATGCATATACACAATTCCCCCGAAAGATGAAATATTATTATTGTCCTTTGTTAGCACATTTTTCTAGTCACCGAAGTAGAGCTACATATGGGTGGGAGGCCAAATAAATGTTCACCTCCAACCCTTTGGTAGCCTCAATGCACAGCGCTGCAGTGTGGTGCAATTTCCCACTTCTTTGATCAGTTCTGTGTAATCCCAAGAAAAAAAATTGCTTTCTCAGCTTTGGATATCCAGACTTTAAAATCTCCCCGGTCTCTTGCCAGATTGAAACGGGAATAGGTTTGTGTGTGAGTGACATGAGTGAGGGGTGACTAATCCCTGCCACCCATCATTTTGAAGGTTACAAAATTAACTCACTTTCTCTTTGTCAGTATAGCTGGAAAGAATGAGAGAAAGTCACAGAAACGTACATTAGCTTGTTAATTATGCTTACCTCCATTCGCTATGTAAAGATATTTGATAGCCGTTTCTGTAAAGAGCAGTCCCAGTTTTCATTAGTGAGTTCTGCAGCTGCTTGGAGTTCCTGGCAGGCACCCATTTAAGGCTGTGTAAGTCTAAAATGTTTTCCCTAACGTTTCACTTCATATTGAAAACAGACACACACTCTTCAATGTTTAAAGCAGAATTGTTTCTGGCTAAATTTTCAGTGTCAACACAAAATACTGCAGAAGAAATTACTTCCCCCCCCCCCCCCAAGACCTCAAAAATCAAGAGAAACAAATAGAGAAAGAAATAAATGGAGGTAAAAGAGAAGAGAGAAAAGGCCAACGTATTTCAATCCAAGTTTACATAGATTAATTTTAAGGAACTAATAATAATCTATTATGTTTTCCCAAGGAAGTTCATAGTGACCTAACATATAACAATCCTTGCTTCTAAGAACGTAAAGCAAACAAAAACTTTCATAGAGACAAGTTAATCCTTACATATAATAATTCATTTTGTAGTGTCTAAGTGATTCATCGAAGAATACAATTTCACTGGTTTTCCTTCACAGAAAAATTGGAGAGGATTAATATAAAGACCATTAGAAGAAACTAATGTAAGACTAGGCCACTATTGCTTATATCATTGTATACAGACAAATTATGATGGGAAGCCTTAGACTCTAAGACTATTTTTAAGATGACAAGAAAAGCCATTTTTCAGATGAAGTTATATTCACATACATCATGACTCTAAAAAAATTACCTTGGAAGGGAGGTAATTCATTAATTGTTTAAAGGTACTAAATTACATAGTCATGAAAGAACAGAGGACTATTTTAAAAAGAGAAAAATATTTTATTGAAGACAAATACCATTTCTAAAAATATTATATTTTAAATTTGCTTGCACTATTTTCAAAATGATTTGTATCGGTAAAGCTTGTTAATAAGATATTTCATAATAAAATTATTCTTTGTAAAGAATGTTAACAATATTTCAAACCACATAGAAAGAGTATCTCTTGTAAGTATCAGAAAATATACAATCTTTATATAGGCAGTTGGCTTTTGAAGATCAGTTAATCCTTGTTAATGCTTTGAAAATTTTCTCTTTTCTTAAAAATATACGTTTTTGATTGATTTTAGACAGGAAGGGAGAAGGAGATAGAAACATCAGTGATGATAGAGAATAATTAATTGGCTACCTCCTGCACATGCACTGTTGGGGATCAAACCCAAAACCTGGGCATGTGTCTTGACCCAGAATTGAACCATGACCTCCAGGTCAACCTCAAACACTGAGCCACAATGGCTGGGTGAAATTTTTTTCTTTTTAATTCTATTTTAAAAGAGTAATGTCGTAGACAATTTGAAAACACATTTTTCCTGTTTTTAACCACACAGCAATAATTTATTTTTGTTGAACATAGCAGATAAACGACAAAGTAGATAAATGAGATGCTACAGGTGATGCCCAGTTAAGAAACAAGTAGTAATGTTTACATGCAATGAGTATGAGAATGATGAAGGACATTGGACTATGACCAGAAAATAATAGTTAAATGCATGTTGCAATTCCAGAACTTACATTAGTTACTGATCAGTAACTAATGGTGTAAAGCTAGGATCCTTGAAAACGTGATACCCTCAGGAAAACGGGAGCTAGAAAATATCTACCTGTTGACAAAGGGAGACCAGAAGGAAAACCTTGTCTTTCTCTGTTGTGTTCTCTGAGTGGAAAGCTTTTTCATCACCACCGCCATCATCGTGTATCACTATGCTCCAAAGTTTGTTGCCATAGGCATTCTCCCAGAGGGACCAGGAAATCTAATTTATGTTACTCATCCAAACCACCACCACCACCATCACCCCCTGCGGAAACCCAGAGGAAGAAATGATACTGAACTGTTTCTAGGTTAGCAATGCCACTTCATGCTAGGAAGAAACAAATGACAACATTCCTGAGGAAAAGCATGCTCAACTGTGTCCCCTTGAGATTGTCACAAGTTAAGTTCTCAATGGTTAAGATTTACCTTAATTACATATGAAAAACAACAAAAAACTATATAAAAGAAAAAAATAATAGGTCATCACGAGAGAAAATCAATAGAAAAAAAAGAAGAAATCCACTTAAACATCCTTGGGGGAAAATGGAATTATCAGATACAGAAAATAATGTGGATCTATATAAAGCAGTTTAAAGAGATAAAAGATGAAGTCACTGCCATGGTAAAGGGAAAACCAAAGTGACCAGCAAAGGAAAATTAGCCAGGGAACTTCTACAAAAAAAAAAAAAATATCCTGCAAAGCACGGAAGAAAGGACAGATGATATGCAGCTGAAGAGAGAATCAATAACCTGGAAATCACAGCCCAGAAAGGTAAAGAAACGTGAACCATAAAAGGCAGGTTGAGAAATGGAATGCAGAATGACACGTGTGCTATGATATTTGTTACGTATTAAAACTGTGTTACTCAGTCTTCATCCCTGGTTCCTGGCATAGAGCTCCTACAACCTTTGTACTTTTCTGAGTGATGGGGTGATAGGAACATCTTTTGTTACAACATTTGCTTTTATCTATGGTTCCTGACAAAAGGACTTCTGAGACGCTTGGAATCTTTGAGTTATAGCTGTCTTTTGAATGCTAATGAGATGACTGCTGGCTGGGGGCACCTAGATAGCTTCAGGAAGGGGACTAATCGCCAGAAAGACCAGCAGTGTGATTAGAGATAGGACCTTTCCTCCATACACCTGACCTCCCAGGCGGGGCGGGGGCAGTAGATTGTGTAAATCACCAATAGGTAACAGGGCTCCTGGCTAAGTGATGAAACCTCCATAGAAAACCCACACGGTGGAGCTGGAGAGAATTCTGGTCGGTGAGCACATCCACATGCTTGGATGGCAGAGCACCCCAATTCCAGGGAGGAAGAAGCCCCTGGACTTGGGGCCCTCCCAGATCTCACCCTGTGTACTTCTTCATCTGCATCCTTTGTAAAGTCTAGTAAGTGTAAGTTTGTGTTTTCCTGAATTTTGTGTCATTCCGGCAAAGTATCCAACTGGGTGGAGTGGCTGTGTGAACTTCCAGCTTTGTAGCCAAGTTGGACAGAAGTGTGAGCACCCTGGGACCCATCACTTACAACTGGCTCCTGCAGTGGGGCAGGCAGCCTGTGGGACAGAGCCTCTGATTTACGGAGTCTGTTCTGACTCCAGGTAATGTCAGTTTTGAATCAAACTGTAGGATAGCCCACTGGGATCTGCAGAGAATTGGAAAATTGGTTGGTGTGGAGGAAAGCCCCCCACATTTGGTGTCAGAAGTGCTGTAAGTAGAAGAAATAGGTTTCTTTTACCCACATATTTTTGACTGGTGGAGAGAGAGCAGAGTGAAGAGGGAGAGAAAGGGGGGAGGAAGGAAAGAGAGGACAATATTTTAAAAAATAATGGCAGAAAATTGTTCAATAAAAATTGATTCCAGATATAATAAAAACAATACAGTAGTGAGTCCCCCTTTATCCTTGGAGGATACATTCCAAGACCCCCATGGGATGCCTGAAAGCACAGATAATACCCTGTATATACTATGATTCTTCTATATGTACACACTTAGATAAAGTTTAATTTATAAATTAGGCACAGTAAGAGATTAATAACAATAACTCAGAATAGAATAATTATAACATTATACTATAATAAAAGTTAGGTGTCTATGGTCTCTCTCTCTCTCTTTCTCTCTCTCTCAAAATATCTTACTGCTCTCACCCTTCCTCTTACGCTGATGCGAGATGATAAAATGCCAAATCGCTTCCAGAACCCTGCACCTGTCCCTTACTTGCAGTAGTGTCTTGGGGCTCCTTTGCCCAAGCTTTCCTCTGGGCTTTTTTATGAGCAGCAGAGTTCTCAGGAGATTTTGCAGTTTCGCCCCTACAGCCGTGCGGTGAGGTGGTGATTTACACTTACATCCACACTCCTGCCATCCCTGTATCGGGCTCCCCAACACTTCATTCCTGCTGCTTGAGCTTAAATCCCAAATAAACTTCCTGAATAAACATGTCTGCCTCAGCTTCTCTTTAGCAAAAAACTAAGTGAATAAAACTCATAAAGTAAAATGCCCGTGGTTTAATATAGAAGAGTTTGAAAAGATAAGAAAAGACATAAATAAATTTATAATATTAAATTTGAAAATTTATAAGACATATATTCTTAGAAATTGAAACAAGAAGAAATTGATATCCTGGCTGTTTATATACCTGGAAACAGATTGATTGAACCATTCATTTAAAATTCTTCCATGGGAAGAAAAACAAAAGTGAAACATAAATAGCCTGTCCGAGTCTTTTAAAATATTAAGAATATTTTGAAGTCTGCCTAATATTAAGAGGTAGAAAAGAAACAGAAAGAAATGATATACTTTTCAAATTTGTTAAACAAGTTGGTAAAACCCTAACACCAATCAAGTTGTTTAATTACTAAAACAATTTCCATGTCAGCATATCATAGAGAAAATAATAATATGCTTATTTCAATGGACTCAGCAAAAGCACAAATAAATTTCAACACCCATTTATCATAGGAAGTTGATATAAAACTGCAAACAAAAGGGATATGTCTTGAACTTATACACGATAATTACTGAAAACCTGAAGCAAATGTAATACTCATGACAAAACATCAAAAGCCTTGTCTATAAGATCAGAAATATGTGTGCCCATCATCCGCAATGTCATCCAGCATAGTACTTAAGGTGTCAACTAGTATAATAATAAAAACAAAAAGATACAAAACTTAGTGCAGATAAAAATCAAAGTAAGATTTTAAATTGATGTGATTCTACTTAAAAAGGTAGTCACAAAAAGTTATCAGACTTAATATTATATTTTAGTCAGCATATTTATGTTAATTATTGTAAGTTCTCAATGATTCTGCATTATGTTAAACTTAATTTTATTAAACTGCATGCTATTATTATTCAGTGTTATTCAAAATATAATTGCTTCTCAGAGGAATTTATCTTTTTGTTGTAAATAAAAATAAAATATTAGATCATGCCTTTCATCACTTTAGCATGAATACATTTAATTTGCCTGAAAAAATCAAGTTTTTTCCTACTACCTAAAGGAGTCTTTTTATAAAATAAAAAATAAGAATATTGAATGAGAGTCATTTTTTATAAAACAATAATTAACAATATCAAACAAAAAAGAGTCACCAATGGTCCTTTTAAAAATCAGAGCAAGATTCAATAATTTTTCAAATGTATCCATAAGTAAAAACATTTAACTTACTTGAAATGCATCATTGCTATAAATTCCGATGTAATAGTTCTAACAATTAAATGCAATCAGACGTTTTGTTCTTATGAGTAAAAGTAACAACTCTGAGAACAGGATGCTTATAGCTTTACAGTAGTGGGATTGTGTAATACAACAATCAACAAAACTTAGATTTTATCTGTGGCTGTAAAGTTCTTTTTAATTACTATTATTTTTCTTCATTTCGGAGAAGGTAAACGATGGGTCTCCTACTACCAAGGGATGTGCCCTTTTATGGGCGTTTCCTTCTGCAGGTTTTGTAGATAATTGCTATGAGATGACATTGCATGTATTGGAGGAAGACCTGCGCTGTGTGAGAAATGGAGCTTCCACATCTCCACTCCATGCCTCGTCCAGCAGGAACATCTCCAAACGCCCTCAGGGATACAGTTCTGGACACGAATTACATTCTCTCCTGCAAATCTTGGCCGAGGAAAGTGAGACAAAGGCCATCTCATGGCAGCTAGGGCCATGGCGGCTAGTGTTGTCCACGGTATCCTGGAGTGAGGGTCAGCTGTGGTCATGGTGGAAAGTGGAGGCAGCAGCAAGGAGCTGATTTCTGAATTGCATAGAGGGTGCAGTGGCCTTTAACTCAATAATCCAATGGTTATGCCGGCTTCTGATCCTCCAGAACCTTTGAAAGTCCTTCTTTTCCTTAATGTGTACATACCCTTCCCAGGGACATCCAGAGTGGGTGTCTGTGGCCTGTGCTAGCTCCTGGCCCATTCAGGATAAGGGTGCTTGTTTAATTTCTCTCTGTGTTAAGTAGTTGTGGCTCATCAGCTGTCTCTCTAAAATGGGGCTGCCCCTGTCTCCAAGGAAGACGGCGTTCTTAATGTGCGTTTGTTTATTGGGGAAGGCTTTGGCCGCCAGCCGATGCTGAATTCAATACCTCAGCAGCTTCCTAATATTATAATGTTGCTATTCTTATTTAAATGCAGTAAAACGCAAAGCCCAATTTAGGTAAAAAGGAAAGCAAAGCGGTCATATCTCAGGCATCAAGTCATCTCTTGGTTTGGTGACGTGCCAGACTTGAGCCCATGTTTGCCAAGTATTCGCTTCTCTGTGCGCCCCGGGTAATGCACTTGGCCAAACATTCCAGGTGTCAATTGCTTTACTTAGTCTTTGTTGGAAACAATAAAAAGAAATGCACTAGGAAATATTGCCAATTAAGAAAAAGAGTGTTTTTAATGGGATGTATTATTTTCTCCTTAAATTCCACTGGGTACTGAGCTTTCAGATTTTCATATGTTTTACAGATTCAAGGATGATTTTCCAGTTTGGCTTGTGCACAGTTTGGCCACATTTGAATATGTGCATAAGAAAATATATTTACTGGACAGATCGATCTTGTTTCTGCCATATCGTCATCCCTCTTCTGGAATCCACTCCATCCCTGCCACTGGCTGAGTGAAGCCGAGAAGCAGCCCTGTGCAGCCTTGTAATCCATCCCAGGAGCCACAGGAGTAGTAGGTCCCCAATGGACTCCTGACCCCGTGACAGGTGATATAGAGGATGGCTAGGGATCTCTAGGCGGTCTGGTACTTACCGATCAACCCAAGAAAGGATTGGCCAACCAGATCTTCTTTCTCAGGAATTTGAACTAGACCCAGACCATTAATAGTTGGAAAAGTGAGACGACCTACAAACTGACACAGAGCTGAAAAATTATGGCTGTTCAATTTTTTGTTTAACTTTGTGGATGATTTGAAAATGGCTCTTGAAATCACTTAAACAATGTGGATTACCAATAAATCAGTTACTGAATACAGTTAACATTAAAAAACACACCTGTAACACTTTCAACAATAAAGATAAATTTATATAAAAAGATGGTGTCATTTGAAGCAGGCCTAGGATATTGCTCTTGTATTCAGAGAAGTTCAAAAACCCCTTACAATTTGGTTCCTAATGGTCACAGTTCCATTTAAATTGCTTCAATGGATTATCACAGATCTTAATTCTACAGTCTGAATCCATCATACTCTCCTTATTACTCATCTAGATGGTACATCACAATGTAACATTTTGCATCCCATGTGTTCAATTCATGAATTTGAAATCATGTTTGTGTGTATGCAGATTTTAGACATAGCTTACATCTATTTAAGTGTCTGACATAAAATGCGTACATACACACAAGAAATGAAGCCCGTTTCTACCTTGCGTTTGGTGTGCTGTGTCTTCATGTCATGCCCACATTCTTGGGACATTTCAGGATATATACCCTATACATCTCACGTCCCAACTAATGACAGGTTGTGACAGCCTTGTCGTTCAATGACATAGACTCTATTTGAGTGTATACTTTCTTTCTCTCTGAAAAATGGGTTTATTCATCTAAGCACATACAACAAAGAGCTCCCTGGAAAACCACGGGACTCCAGTCTAGGCTGTCAGATCAGCTTAAACAACACCAGGAGGGAATGGCATCACAGCTTCCCAGCGAGATCACACCCAGTCTCATCCCGTTAGTTAATCCTGCCCAACCAACTGTTACTGTGAAGAGGAAAGAGGAGTCTACCTTCTGGCAGCTCGCACTATGGCTTGGAAAACAAAAACACACAGAACGAGATGTAACCCAACACAGGCTCCACAAGAGTTAAAGCAGAACTGCAGGCAAATTGCAACGGCAGGAGGAGGGAAGAAAACGATGTTCTTGACTGGCAAGTATACGTTAAGGCTTGGACGCCATGACTTCAATTTAACTTCAAAGGATATGCAGGACTTGGTTGTTTTCAACGTTGCAAGCGGATTAAACATACTAACTCTGCAGACATGCTCCATTCCAGGTCTCACTTAACTCTGGTTGGCCTCTTTCCCACATCCTTCATGCATTTATAGATAATCCAAAACTTCACAGCAGAACCATTTTGCCTACATTTCTCCCATTATGCAGAATTCTTCTTCATTTGATGATTACTTTGTAAATTTCAAAAGGACTTATAAGATATGAATATCCTGGTTCTTTCATATTTTTCATGGTTCCCTTTGTTTTTGGTAGAAAACATTATTCTAATTCTGATACTAAATTTTTCCTAACTTAGTATCAGTAAAATGACCCATGTACTAAACATAGCTTGCCTTCCTCACTTTGCTAAGTAATATTTTAAGTATTTTATTGATTTGAGAGAGAGAAGAAGGGAGAGGGATAGAGAGATAGAAACATTCATGAGAAACTGACCTGCTGCCTCCTGCACATCCCCAACTGGGGATTAAGTCTGCACCAAGGCACGCACCCTGACCTGGAATCCCAGCCGTGACCTCTGCGTTCACTGGTTGACATTCAACCCATACCACTGAGCAACATCAGCCAGGCTGATAAGTAATATCTGATTCACATTTATTAGACTGACTTTATGCATGTTTCATACATTTTTTTTGTATTGTTTAGGTATGTTGGTATGAGCCAAGAATTCTATATTAATCGCACAAGAATTCTATACTAATCACAAGAACTCTATCCTACTCATCCTCTTGTGCACAGGCTGTGCTTATCTGTGGCAAAAAGGAAAAAGTAGATGCAAAGAAAAGCTGAGATCTTTCCAACCAGCACACTGCTCTTAATTAGTTGATATTTCAGTCAAAAGAGTTATAGACCTAATTTATTCACACAGTTTCCCAAATGGCGGCATATTAAAGTGCAGCAAAATGTCACACTCTAATATGTGCAGAAATAATCTGTCACCCCTTGTCTGATTTATTAGCTGCTGAACAACATCACCAGGTTTTCCAAGATATAATCATGCTATTTAGCGTATTATTATTGCTGTACTTCAGGGACAATCACAGGTTTATCTTAGACTATATTGAATCGAATTTTAAATTCAATCATGCTGCAAGTTTTATCATCACACATGAAATACTAATTTTCTTTAACTGTGTTTTTTAATCTTGTTCTGGAGGTCCTAAAGCATTGTTTTGATCCCTTGGGCATCTTACCTTATTATATTTGAATGTTTTCCCCCACCAATCCTATTTTTTAATTATTATTAATACTGTTTAATATCTTCTAAATGGCAACCTAGTGGCTTAGTACATTTCAGAAAACTCCCTGGGCTCCTCATTACTGCCAGAGAGAAACTGTTTATAGAAGAATAACGCTTATTGATGTGCGCTTCAGTTTAGAAGATGCCCAGGAATGTGCACAACAAAAAGCTGAGAGCTGAAAAGATTGCAAATGCAAAATAAATTCTCAAAGTTTAAGAAAAGTTCCTTCCAGATGTGTTTTTATCGATAATTTCAGTTTTATTCCCGCATATTCTTGAAGTGCATTTCAGCAGACAGCTCATTGAGCAGACTACACTAGCTCAGAAAGTTAAGCATCCCCTCCTTTGGGGTTTTGAAAATGGCTCGGTGCTAACCTTGATATTTGTCCGGACTTGCAAGGCTCCTAAAATACAGATAAGGTCAGAAGATAAATAGGGTTTTGACGATAATCTGTCTCACAGAGAGTTCTAGTGAGGTTCCAAACTATGCTGGCGTTATTCCCACCAATTCCTTAGTATAGAGGAAGGGAATTTTCTCAGCCGCAGCAGAATCCTCGCATAGACTCCCTAAGTGGAGACACTTGTAAATTGACCACCTAAGAAAATTGTAAATCAAAGATAAGTGATCCCTAAGCTCTCCCCCTAATTATGGGGGGAAAACAGACAGTCAGAGCAACAGACTTGGGCCTTCTCCTCACTTCCCATCGCCTCATCTGAAGTCGGTAATTTATTTTAACCCATGACTTTTTTTGTTATTATTTAAAGGAAAATCAGTCCCTGAAAAGATCTTCCTGCTCCGATTTCAATCTCTATTTCCTCGAAAATGTATATCAAAGGCAAAAATCTCAGGATCCTGTGACAGTCCAGTTGGGGTTTCTAATTTTGACAAGGACACCTTAATTAGTTGTCTAAACCCAAATGAAGAACGCAAGGATGAGTGAAGATCAAAGTGAAGAACTGATTAGTAGTGGTGGTGGTGGTAGTGGTGGTGATGGTGGGGGAACAGGTGGTGAAGACTACCCAAGACAAGACAGTGAGAAAGGGCTTCAGGTGAGAGGAAGCAGTGGCTTTCCAGGGACAAAGGAGCAGACATTAGCATTTCAATGAGCCTGCACACCGCTAATCAGGGCAAGCCTGGGAAGGTGGCCCCTGTTGTATCTCTTGCAGTGGCCCCCAAAATAGGTTGGTTTACTACACAGTACCTTCTTACATTAAAAAAAAAGAAAACAGATTTGAGAGGAAGGGGAAGGAAAAGAGAAACATGGATGTGAGAGCAAAATATCTATCAGTTGCCTCCTGTACACCCCCTACCACAACTCGATGTGCTCTGACCAGGAATTCTACTGGCAGCCTTCCTGTCTTTCTGTGTACCGGAAGATGCCCAACCCACTGAGCCACACTGACCAGGGCTTTGCATCTTTTTTAATAGAAGTATGGGGCGGGGAGCGACTTCATTTAGATAAAAATAATCACTCCTTTGTTTGGTTTCCAACACAAAAAGAGTGTAGTAAGACTGTAGAAAAAGAAAAGTTTTGAAAATTATGGCATAAAAATAAATCTTTATAACTAGATATTTTAGCTATGGGGCTATATATATATATATAGTTACATTTATGATACTGAACCATCACTATACATTTTTGTCAGAAATAATGGTTGTTGCAAATGGTTTTAGGTCAAGAAAAAAAATCATGGAAAGAATCTTTACTTTTTTTTTTTTAAATCCTCACCCAAGGATATTTTTCCATAGATTTTTAGAAAGAGGAGAGGAGAGAGGGAAAGGCAGAGGGAAATACTGACGTGAAAGAAATACATAAGTTGGTTGCCTCCTGCACAAGCCCTGACCAGGGCTGGGGCCTGGGAAGAGCCTGCAACTGAGGTACCTGCCCTTGACCGGAATCAAACCTGGGACCCATTGGTCCACAGGCAGATGCTTTATCCACTGAGCCAAACCAGCTAGGGCAAGAATCTTTAAATTTGATATCATGTAAATTAAAACTAAAATAACTAGGAGTCTTTGTAATAATTTTTATAGAACATTGAAAAATTCAGAGAGAATGTTTGTGCTTTGTTGAAACTGTATGTAAAGTGTAATCAAGTGAGAGTGACAGGGTCTTTAGAGTTCATCTGGACCTTCTGGAGGCTTTGAGAGACAGCGGAAAGACTAGAAACATAGCTCCTGGGCTTCACATCATCATGCTTTCAGGGAGCAAGTCAAACGTAGGTCAGAGACAAAATGAAGCACTATAGACACAGAAACACAGTGTGCATATTTGTATAGGAATCTCTTCCCACATGTATACACATTTGAAATAGTTACATGTAATAGCCATAGAATAGAAAAAAATTCCATGTGATTAATGGTTATCAACAAACAACACTAACTTGACACCCTGGGAGTCTTCCCCAAAGTGTCATCAAAGACATTGTGCGTGCGCATGTGTATGTGTGTGTGTTTGTGTGTTTAGGGGATTTTATAGTTTTATTTTAACACTGGTCCATCAGTTGATAACTATCCACATATAAAAAAGCCACATAATTGCCACATAATTACTGATTTTTTATTGAACAGAAGTGGTAATATAAATGTAAATACTGAGATCTATTTCTAAAATCAATTAAGATTTTTTTTTCCTTATTTAATGTAGACTTCCTAAGGATAGCCGAGGCACACAATTTGAAAGTCCTCTTTATTGTGTGACTTGGGAGCTGTGATGTGATGAAGGGAAACTTACCTGCTTGCTTCTTGCAGTTTACTCTGATAGGAAGCTGATTCTATGCACATAATAGAATTTGCTGTCAGTGCTCACATTCCAGGGAGGGGATAGGCCCTGGATCTACCAAAATGAAGCAGAGGCAACACAGCCTACGTAGTAAATTTTAGGGAGTATGACTTGTGGGAAGGGGAGAAGGGGGAGGTCATGTGACTTTTCATTGACCATGAATATACTATTCGTATAATCACAATAACTCATGTTAGTAGAAGTCCAGAACGTAATTATAGTACAAAAACAAGATAAAACCTCTCTTTGTATATATTTTATAATATGAAACCCTGGCTCAGTGATATCATCTTCTGCTCAAAAGCAGCTTTTACCACCTTGCAGACCCGGGCATGAATTGCATTTTATAAGTAAGCAGATTTTACTGGCCGGTAATGGCTCTAATATAGGGAATGCTGACACGTATATACTCAGAGCAAATATTTACAGTAAAGTAAATGCATAATTTTCACATGCAGGATATGCATAATTATGTGATAATAACCTACAGAAAGAACATTTCCTGGCAAATAGGGTCTGATAAAAATAACAGCACTAGCGTCCTGTGACTTTTGCCAATGGGCTATTTTTAGTATCCCAGGAAATGTCTCCTCATCAGTGGTGACTGGGATTGGAAATGCCGGCCCAATGCAACCAGCATTCTCATGTGTGTAGCACAGCTCTGTTGAGCTAGATGCTCCCTGAAACAAGGGCCCTCAGAGACCAAGCTGTCCCTGCACAGCAGGTTCTCAGTTAGCAGGACTGACATATTGGACCAGACAGCCTTGTGTTCTGGGGCAGCTTTCCCAAGCAGTGACAGCACCCCCGGCCTCCCCTGACGAGGTGCGCGAAGACCTGATACATTGTGACGGCTGTAAATGTCTCCAGTCACTGCCAGGTGTCCCCTGGGGATAAATCACCCGGGGCAGTGTCTCCAGAGCCACTTCCTTTAGTTGTCTCTGGTACAAGGTGCTCCACTCTGCCCATACCTGCGCCTCTTCACGGCATAACTGAGACCAGTGATTTTCAACTTTTTTCATATCATGGTACACATAAACTAATTACTAAAAGTCTGCAGAACACCAGAAAATATGTTATATTTTTTGCCAATCTGATGGAAAATAAATAGGTCTAATTTTGATTCATCCACACCAGATGGCTATTGTTGTGTTGGCTGTTGTCATGTTTTTTTTATTTGATAAACTAAGAGGAAAGAGGTTAGTGCCCTGGCTCAACAGTCAGGGATTGCATGTTTTAAAAATTCTTGTGGCACACCAGTTGACAATTGCCAGTTGACACTTGAGAATGCCATAGCATTTTCAGAACACAGGTCATCTCTTCTTAATTAAGGGGCTGTTGTGACCAGCTACTAATTTCCACATGGTTATACCAGAAGACAGAGAAAGCATTCACTATTATGTTTTAGTTGCCATTTCATTTCATTTTATTATTTTTTATTTTTTTACCTCACAGGAGTCTAACAGGAAAAGCAGGTATGGAAAAAAAGAAAACAATATGCTTTGTCCTTCCCCTGTGTCCAAGTTATGCACCGAGTTCTATGTGAACTTCAGTAAAGACACCTGTCTGCACTGCCTGGAGGAGCCTCAGGATTCAGTTCTCCATGTAGAGTAATGTTTTTTCTTGCTTTAAGCAGAAAAAAAATTGGTGCTTCATTCACAAAATTAGGCATTTTTAAAGAAGGCCATATTTAAAAGAATCCTATCAGTAGTAGTAATCATACACACACCTATAAACTGGCTATCTATATATATATAAAAGCCTAAGCGACCATTATGATGGAACAACTAGAACAACTGGAATGACCGGTTGACCAGTCACTATGATGCTCACTGACTACTAGGGGGCAGATGCTCAACACAGGAACTGCCCCCTGGTGGTCAGTGTGCTCCCACAGGGGGAGCGCCACTCAGCCAGAAGCCAGGCTCATGGCTGACAAGTGCAGCTGCGGTGACAAGAGCCTCTCCCGACTCCGTGGCAACAGTACCAAGTGGCAGCAGCAGGTGCAGCGGGCTGGGATGAGCACAAGTGGTGCCTGACCCCAATTCTGGCTCTTCCCTGTTTTCCTGCTGCTTGGTGCACTGCTACATTCCTTGGAGGATGTCTGGCTGCCAGTTTATGCCCAAACCCCACAGGCCAGCCTAAACTGGCAGTTGGACATCTCTCCTGCAATCTGGGACCCTTCGGGCATTCCCCGAGAGGTCCCAGATTGCGAGAGGGTGCAGGGTGAGCTGAGGGACACCTCCCCCCCCCCAGTGCATGAATTTCGTGTACCAGGCCTCTAGTGTATATATAAAACGAATATTCAAAGAATGTTTATCGCTTTACATATTTTTCACATATTAACTTACTTATCCCTTATAATGAATCTGTAAAGTACTATTATTGTCCCATTTTCCACATGAGAAAACTGACACAGAAAAGACCGACAAGTGGCCCCTAGATTCAAACCTGGACACTAACTCCAGAACCGATGAGCTGGGGACCCTCCATTCAGCCTTTCACCATGTTATGCTTTTCCTTTAGAAACATAAACTGGCTGCCTCTTGCAAAACCCTACGGGGGACCATGCCCTCCATCCAGAACTGGAATCCTACCAGTTAGCCAGCTGAGCCACAGGCCAGGGCTCTGGATCTTAATTATTATTATTTTTTTAACTTTAGGAAACTTGGTTAAATTGCATTTAAGACTTGGTCTAGCTCACGAGGTATGCATATGGATATCTTGTAAAGTTCTTTGCTAAAATTTCATCCTCAATATTAGGATTAATTTACAAAAGAGTATTTTGTTTAAAATTATTTTTCAGATAATGCCAGAATATTCGCCTATAATACATCAGACCTTAACTTTTAATACTTTCTTATAGCTATAATATTTCACCTTATTGATGTCAATAGGAAACACACAATTAGGTGGACGCGATGGTTAACTGAAGAAACATTTCAATGACTGCATTTCTGTTCTGACTATTACTATTTTTTTATCATTTTCTCCTTACAACTAAATATAGTTTTTAGTATAAGAACAAGGCATTAAAAATCATCTATTTTATGTATCAAAATTATTAGATATGCCACTGCTGAGAAAAAAAGCTGACTTCTAATAGTTTTTAGAGACACTCTTTGAGTCAATTGGAAAAAAAATCTTGAAGCCAATAGTAAATATGTAAAAGATGTTTATCCGGCGAGAAGAGCATTTTCTGTCTCTGGATGAGTTCAGGACGAGACTGATTACTTCAGTGAGTCAGTGGAGAGGGGATTCCTACACAGACAAAGAATTTGGACTAAATGTCCTTCCAGCTCAGTTTCAACTCCCAAGGCAGAGCATCTCAGGATTTTCTGAGACTTTCTCAAGTAAGAGGAAATATAATTGTGTGTATCATGTGATGGGGGAACACTTCTTGTCAGGTAAATCTTGCTCTTCTGACTCATTTCATTGGTATAAAGACACCTAGGTATATTTCTCAGAACTATTCTGAGCCCTATATTCACACAGGGTATCTAGCAAAGTAATAATGAAATTGCATTAAATTTAAAGTGTTGGGGGCTGAGGAGGCAGCAAAGTTTGGTTGATTGTTTGGACCAAATGTCAGTAACTCCTATTACAGATTATTTTCTTTGGCTGTAATATCCCTATTCTATGATGTGTGTCACAGATATTTTAGTCAATTTATCATTGGATATTCTTTATTTTTTCAAAAGAATTGACTCATAAAATCCTTAAAAATATGCCAGTTATCTTCTAAGTTTTACAAAGGTACTCTTATTGTGGAAGTGTAGTACATATTTTCTCCTCAACAACAGAAAAAAGAGAAAATATGTAGTCTTCATAGTAAAAAACAAAAACACTTCTTTGTGTGTATATAACTATCAGTTTTCAGCATTTTCACTTCCCTGTGTCAACTATAAATTATTGATTGATGTTTTCTTATATATATCCCTCCTTTATTATCTTTTTCTTTCCCTCTAACACATTATTCTCATTACTCTATTTGGAATAGCTTCATATTCACAATGTATCTGCCCTAAGTAATAAGATTTCTTTAAATTCTATCTTTTAAAAAATGCATTGCTAATAATAATATGTATGTAAGTGTGTGTGTGTGTGTGTGTGTGTAAGCACATGTGCATGGAGATATATTTAAACTGGTTCTAATTTTTAAAAAATGTAAGATTTAGGATTTTCAGAAGGGCAAATAATTCTCAATTCTTACTTTTGTACATTAGCAATAAATTTCACATAAAGAGAGAAACCTCTGTAAACTTTGCAGGTCAATCTGTGTTCTAGACTGAGTGTTTCTTGTTTTATTATGTGTGACATGATCAGAGGGAAAATAATTTGTGGCACCTCAGTCATGTGCAATAACAATTTCACATCAAAAAGCAAATAGCCGATCTGACTTTTACTATTACACGGTTCGTAGGAAATGTGGTCACTGGACCTGAAACAGCAGGCAAGCATGAAATGCAAGATTGTTTAACACTGGATGTAAAAATTATTTGCAGGGGGAAAAAAGAAGAAAAAATCTTAAAAGGAAAGGGGGTGGAAAGGTGGCAGGAAGGGAAACTCTGGAGAAATAAAATCTCTGAGCAATTGCATTGCTGCAGGCCATGGTCATGTTGGTGATGGTCTGAGATGCCAGTACATGGACCTGAGCAAACGGTAATTGATAAACTAAAGATGGCAGCTCTGCTGGTCATCCCACTGTCTTCAAAACAGAGTGGGAAAGCTTTGATGTGAGAGAATCTATGTTATTAGGAGGGATTCCTAAGACTCTACAAACATTGTATTTTGATCAAGTTTCTCTAAGTGTTAAAAATATCTTGTGATTTGAACATTGAAGGGACTTCAAATTGTATGGCATCTTTGAGAAGAGGGAGATTTAATATTACCTGTGCCCCAAAGACAGAAAGTCAGAATTAAGGAATCTAATCTAATAAAAGAGTGGTATGCTAATTACATCACTCCACTACATCCAAGCCATGCCCACCAGCCAATCAGAGCGACTACATGCAAATTAACTCAACCAAGATGGTGTCTGGCAGTCACAGAGCTGGAGCAAGCAGGAGGCTTCATTGCCTCGGCGATGGAGGAAGCTGCCTGCCTAGACAGGCTGTGGCCTCTGCTCAAGGCAATAAAGTTTCAATTATAGAAGATAAATAAACCCCAGGTACCTGCGTCCAGCCAACCTTGCTGGGAGCTTGGGTCACTAGGGGGCTTGGCCAGCCTGAAAACGGCCCTCAGCCCCTCACCCAGGCTGGCCAGGCACCCCCAGCAGGACCCCTACTCTGATCCTGGACACCCTTCAGGGAAAACCAGCCGGCCCCCACCCATGCACCTATATAATAAAAGGTCTCTATCCTATATAATAAAAGGGTAATATGCAAATCGACCCTAACAGCAGAACAACTGGGAATGACTGGTCACTATGATATACACTGACCATCATGGGCCAGATGCTCAATGCAGGAGCTGCCCCTGGTGGTCAGTGCACTCCCACAGGGGAAACTCTGCTCAGCCACAAGCCAGACTGATGGCTGCCAGTGTGGTGATGGTGGTGGAAGCCTCTCCTCCCTCCTCAGCAGTGCTAAGGATGTTCGACTGCAGCTTAGGCTTGCTTGCCCCTGGCAAGTGGACATCCCCTGAGGGTTCCCAGACTGCGAGAGGGCACAGGCCTAGAGACTCCCGAGTGCACAAAGTTTTGTGTATCAGACCTCTAGTCATTTATAAAGAGAAATGAAAACAAACAAATCCAAAAACAAGATAAAGAAAGTAGGCAAATACTTTTCTGTCTCACAGTGGTAAAGTGCATGAGTATAACTAAAACTTTTTTGGTGTGGAAATATTTGGTGAAAAGATAGAGGGACACCTGTAAAGTACAAATAAATGTGTTCAAACAATTTGTTGCATCATTTTTTTTTAAATGGCAGCTCAACATTTACAAATGGAGTTGAATTACTTTCCAGAAGAAAGCTACTGACCTGAAGTAAATAATTTTTGATGACTATAACCATTTTGTAACTGATAAAGAGGTTAGAGAAATATATAAAGTATGAAGCTATTTCCAAAACCATATTTTCCCCCCATAAATTAGGCACAGACATTTGCTTGTATAATAGCTTAAGCTTCAAATTGCATTCTTTTCTATTAAACTGCATATGTAGTTAATTCACTGCATATTAATTACACAATTATGTTTGACTAGAGGCCCAGTGCATTAAATTCATGCACAGGTAGGGCCCCTACCGGCTTATTTTAAGACATCACTAGGCCTGGCCAGTGATCAGGGCTGATCTGTGGAGTGATCAGTGGGGTGATCAGGGGCCCTCACTGGAACATGCCTTTGCTGGCCTGGGGCCTGTGAGCTGGGGGCAGCTCCTGCATTGAGCATTTGCCCCCTCGTGGTCAGTGTGCATCATGGTGACCAGTCGTTCTACCAGTTGTTCATCTGTTCATTCAATTTGCATATTAGGCTTTTATTATATAGGATTGTTAGAGCTTAGAGTTTAATATTTAGAATAAAAATCATAAAAATAATTACAGTCTAAAGCTCAAATGTTAATTGTCATTAGGAAGTAAAAATTGAGATTACAAAGAAGGGACAGGAGATAGGTAACATACCATATTTTTCGGTGTATAAGACGACTGGGCATATAAGATGACCCCTAACTTTTGAAAAGATTTTCCTGGGTTAAAAAGTCTGAAAAGAGAACGTATGTGGCACAAAAAGGAGCCGACCGGAGACACTTGCGATCTCTGTCCGGCTCCATTGAAATGAATGGAGTGTGGCCGTTTTTTGAGTTCCCTCCACCGTATGCGGCGACCACAGATTTTCCAGTCCAGCTCGGAAGTTTCAGCACCCGCCCTATAAGATGACCCCTGACTTTTGAGAAGATTTTCCTGGGTTAAAAAGTTGTCTTACACGCTGGAAAATACAGTAATCTTTAAAAAATATTAGGAAGGGTGGTGCTTTTAGACAGCAAGTTGAAGGTTAACTACAGTAGACAAAGTGTGGTTCTGAGTGGGGTGGGGTGACTGGAGAACCCTGAGGAAAGGGAGGCCCGTGTTGGGTCCAGTTTGATAGGAGAATGTGCATCTTGGGGAAAGTTAGTGTGCAAGAAGTAAATATAATGGAACCAAGTGGATGCCAGGCTGCATGTTGGACTAATCTTTTAATCAGTAGACACCATACGGAGCTTGAGCAGAGGGACCGGGTGAAGCGCTAATACTCTGAGGAGATTATTTTTGACCCAACTTTTCCTGACTGGGGAGACCTCCATCTCACCTAGAATTATATGCATTTTTGTGTAGCTCTGTGTGTGTTCAGTGGTTTGAGGAGGATAGCTAAAAGTTTTCTAAGCTAAAGTCTCCCACTAGGGACTTCTGATAGAAATCTCAGACTAGGAGCCCTGTCTTATAAAATTCTTTCCTGAAAAGATAGTCATTTTTGACACTTAGGATGCCAAGCTCATTTATCAAGCTATTTGTAGTCATTTGGGACAAACATTGGACTTCGCTTGATTTTTATTATTTTTATTGTTATTACCAATATTTTTATTAATATAATTATTAGTTCATTACTTCCTTTATCATCTACCTTACTATCAGATTAGAATATACTTAACTTAGGATTCTGTTGTGTCTATATATGCACATATTATCTTTTCACGGTTTACTTCGTTTCAGACTGAAACAGCATTAGAGATTACTTTTGCCCAAAACCATGAAAGATGGATGAAACAAATTCTTCTAGTTTGCTCCATAAATGCTCTATTCTCTCTGGAGTAATCAGCTACAATAACCATATAGTTTCTCTGTCCCTAAAAATAGCCCTCCAGGAATAATTTTCAACTTTCTACATGAAAGAATTGTGTTGGTAATTCAGAATTTGGAAGCAAAATCCTCCTTTTTCTCCTAGTTTTCTCACTCAATAGATCAGGAAGTTAATAGTTTAGGAAAGTTGAGTAGTCACTAGGGAATGTTCATCTAGCTATATCAGCAATGTTCAGTAGAAATGGAATGTGAACATCAGATGAAAATTTAAATTTCTAGTAGCTACATTTTAAGAAAGAAATAGGTGTAGTTAATTTTAATAATATATTTTGTTTAACCCAATTTGCCTAAAATATTTTCATTCAATATGAATTGATAAAAATAATTAATGAAGTAGCTCACATTCTTTAGTTCATAGTGTCTCTGTAATCAGGTCTATATGATGAATTTACTACCAGAAGCTAGAAAATGTAAAATTCAAGATGGAAAGCTGGGGTTAGATAATTTTTATAATTCAGAATTTGTGTCATGGATTATTACATGATAAGAATAAAAAAGTGCTTAATAGTTGAAATAATATTGTGTGATTTATTGAAAATTGGGCCACTGTGTGTTTTCATAGTATTATCTTATTGCATTATTGCAAAAACCCTATCATGTGCTCAGGATAGCAATAGTATCACCTCATTTTAAGAACTAAGTAAAGAGGCTTTCCTTTGCTTTCCTAGTCCATAAGCGTCAGATAAATTACACGATAATATTACTCAGTGATGATGGTGAAGGGACTTCCAGCCTTACCTCTATGGAGAGTCTACACAGCCTTCTCCAAAGCTGTGGGATTTGGGTCATTCAGAATCAGTTGTGTTATTAAATATACTAATGAGTGTAATTGACTGTGGATTCAAATTAGTAGATCCCAGTTTGGGGTAGTATGCTTATTTACAACCATTAATATGGAACATCTCAAAAAAAAAGAAGGGGTCCAGAGTTTCATAAAGTCGTCTGAGCAAGAGATCAACAGCTTATTTTAAGACATCATGAATATTATGTTCAAGCGAACATACCACAAAGCATAATAATCTTACTAAGCATAAACTTACATTTTTAAAATAATCTTAATCATTTGATTGAATTAACACCAATTTATTCAATTACCAAACCCACACAAGTTTAGGAAGAACATGCCCATGTTGAATAAAAATTTTCACTTATATTATGTTTAATATTAATACTATTGTGACAAAGTAAACACAGCTGTTTTTATTAAACCAAAAATATTAAACCGGTTTTGTTTGCCAAAGATGTACCTAAATTATGTGAATGTGAATTCTTGAAATCTTTCTGAGTTAAGTTCCAAAAGAATACGTTTTTTCAGCACATTGAAAATATTAACTCCGTTTTCTTATTTTATGGATTTCCTCAGGAATACTCAATTTATGTAAGCACTTCTTATTTTGTAAGCCAATCAGAACAGATCTCACTTAAGAGATTTTATAACTTATCTTGGCAATACCATCTAGAGGCAGGACACGCATACGGTGAAAGGTAGCCTTTCTGAATTACAGACATATAGTAGGTCCTCGGGTTACACTGGGGATCCGTTCCCATGGCGAGAGGTAGCATAGGAACCCACCTACGTGAGCACCTACGGCACTCACATGGAGCAGTAATGAAGTGAAACAGTGAAAAAAATTAAAAGAAAGATAATAATTCCTGACCTTTTCTTGTGGTAAATAAATAATAAAAAACATAAAGCACAGATGTCGAAATGACGGAACTTTTTTTTTTTTTAAATAAATAAATGGGCGATGACAACGTAGCCACGAAATGACGTATATCAAGTCTGGGGTAACCCGAGGACCGCCTGTATAAATTCAGACAGACGATGAAAACGAGTTTATAGCTTTTAGTTTGAAATGTCAGCCTGTGACAAACATAGAAACAAAAATGCAAAACTTACCCATCCAGTTACCTACCTCCCTGTCCAGTTCTCAATTGATTTGAGCCAAAATAGACAAGTAGACAAACAGAAAACTCTAACCAACCAGATGAAGATGTGCCTGAATCATTAATCATCTATTTGCAGAGATACAAAAATGATCGTATATGGAAACGAATAAAATTGGCATGCGAAGCCAAGTGAACGCTAAAAATAAATCCAAATCAAATCCTTTCCGTGCTACCCACAGGCAGGTCCGGAGCACAGCATCAGCAGCTGGGCTCGACACTGCACGGGTCCCAGTGGTTAGTGGCAGTGGACAGAGCACCTGGTGGATAAAGGGAGATTGCCAGGTGAGGCCCAACAGGTCCCATTCCAGTCCAACCATCTCCACCAGAACTAGAACAGATGATGCCCCGGATATTTAAAGAGAGATTATTTTATTCAGGTGATTGCAATAGGGAAAATGTCCATTAACGAGGAACATGTCAAAGCAAAAGGGGTGGGATACTGGGTTTTGTAGAAGCACGTATGGAATTGTCAGCTAATCCCATGAGAGTGGCGAGAAAGGATGAAGATGGTCTTGCCTGAGTCGCTGGGGCCTGGTAGGGGTGGGTCTCGGCTCAGAATGGGGAAGCCAGTTGTGCTGGGCGCTCAGCATTTCCAGGAACACAAGGACACAGGGATTCTCTGTCATGGCAGCTTCTCAGGAACACAGCGTTCAGATAACGTTCAGTATTGTCAATGGCTTCTGTTATTTGTGAGTGGACTCTTACTTTTGGAAACATACACTAAACTATCTTTAGAAAGATCCATATTTTTTAAAAATATACACTGATGATTTAGAAAGCACAGACATTTACTTAAATACAAAAATTTTGGCTAGTTTAAACACAGTTTTTTAGATGTGTTTACTTTGTTTTTGATAATTCCTTTTTTAATCAACAATTTTTATTTTAAAAAATAAAATTTATATTACAATTTTCTTACTCTGTTAATACTTATCATAGTATATAGTAACTACAAAAGTAAAATAAGAAAAAAAATGTTTCTATCATTCAGTAGTAATGCATAGTAACATTTTCTAGCCATTTCCCCTAACATTTATAGAATTGCTTCTCTAGGATTAACATGTATGTTACCATTATTATTATTTTTCTATCAAAAAGTTATAAATGTCACTGGGAAAAATGTTTTAAATCTTTTGTGTGTTTTTCCAAAAATTAGAGTTTAGAATAGGGAATCACTCCTCCAAAACGAATGAACCTTAACATCACATATTTTCTACTGTCCACTGTATAGATTAGAAACACAATGAGCTTTTTATTTGAATAAGAAAATAAAAGTTCCCTACAACTCTATAATTCTGTCACAGCTGATAACCTCAGTAAGAACTTCTCCGGACATTTCACTAAAATAGGTCTCTTCCCTGCATTCGCTACTGCAGCTTCTTCTCATTTCCTTCTTGGCACCTACCAAAACCACTGCCAACGCTGTGTGCATTCTCTTCCATGGTTATTGTTCTATTCAAGATACAATTTCTTCTCAAGGAAACTTTGATAATTTATACATATTCTTAAAAACATTTTTTTCTCATTTTGATTGTCAAATTAGCCAACACATCTAAACTAATAAAAGCGAAATATTAAAATTAACCGTTTCTCCGAGACGGGTAAGCCACGCCCACCAGCCAATCAGAGCTGCTGTATGCAAATTAGCCCAGCCAAGATGGCGGAGGCTGCAGCCCTGGTGTGCGGCTTCTCCAGGGCTGCGGCCTCCGCCATCTTGGGGAGCCTCCTGCCTGAGAAGGCATCCAGCGCCTTGGGCCTGCAGATGCCTTTCAGGCGGGAGCCGGGGTGGGGGGGAGGCGGGCACCAGGCGGCTGCCCGCGCCCAGGAAGGCTCCCGAGGCTGGGGCGCTGCCTCAGCCTCGGGAGCATTCCGGGGCGCGGGGGTGGGGCAGCTGGATCCCCACGGCCCCGCCGCCCCGGGAGCGTTCCAGGACATGGGGGACGAGGTGGTCGGACCCCTCAGCCTCGCTGCCTCGAGAGCGTTCCGGGGCGCGGGACGAGGCGATCGGACCCCCTTAGCCCCGCTGCCTCAGGAGCGTTCCGGGCGCGGGGGCGGGGCAGCCGGATCCCCGCGGCCCCACTGCCTCGGGAGCTTTCCCGGGCGGGCGCAGGGTGGAGGCGGTCGGATCTCCGCAGCCCTGCCGCTGCAGCCTCGACTTCCTGGGCGGGAGCCTTCCGGGGCGCGCGGGGAACAGGCGGCCGGACCCCTGCGGCCCCGCCCGGGAGGCCATGGGGCAGCCAGCGCCACCCCACCCGCAGCTTCCCAGGCGGGAGCCTTCCGGGGCGCGGGGAACAGGTGGCCGGACCCCTGCGGCCCCCACCTGGGAGGCCATGGGGTGGACAGCGCCACCCAACCATCAGCTTCCTAGGCGGGTGGCCCGTAGGGTCAGTGGGAGCTGTGGCCAGCCTGAAAACTGCCCTCAGCCCCTCACCTAGGCTTGTCACACCCCCTGGGGTGAGGGTCTCCACTGGGGAGCTTGGCCAGGTTGCAAACAGACATTGGCCCCTCACCCAGGCTGGCCAGGCACACCAGCTGGTGGCCATCCCCAGAGGGGTCCCAGACTGTGAGAGGGCACAGGCGGGCCGAGGGACCCCCGCCCCCCCCTCCCAGTGCACAAATTTTTGTGCACCGGGCCCCTAGTATTATTATATTTAATCTTAACATGTCCTCTGAATAAGTATTTTCATCAGATTTTTGTGGTATTTGATTATTTTTATCTTCCCCAAATGATATTTTAAGTATTATAAAATAGTGTTCTTAAATTTTTTTTATCATTGGTTTGGATATAAATATTTTTTTCCTTCTGAAAAGCATTTATTATTTATTTCTTCCTGTTTTGCGTATTCTGAATCTATTATTTTATATCTGAGATTGTAAATGTTAATTCTGGTTTTTACAACCTTTGATCATTTTTTTTTTTATTGTTGTCGTTTTTTGCATATTTGACTAACAACCCTTCCTTATTTCACCTTTCTTGCCTTTCAGTTATTCTGTGCAATAAGTATTGTGGGATGTCCCTTGTCCAATCCCAGCCTCATTTTTTAAAAGACATTTGTATGAATCAAAATATTTTCTTTGCTTGGCTGAAGCAGATTATTTTCAGAGATGATTTCTTTCATTACTCAAAATGATAGTCCCTATTTATTAGCCTTCAATATTTCTTCAGACATTTTATTTTTATTTTTCTGTTACACAATGTGAATAAAGATGTCATTGAAATTCAGTGTTTATTTGTTAAGAAATATACTTTCGGGATTTTTTTTCCATGCCAAATTTATTTCCTTGCATTAAGTCAGCTATTCTTCCTGGATAGACAGTTGAGAAAAAATTATATCTAATCAGATTTCCAATGCTAGAACCTATCACAGCTGTAAAGGTCAGGCATCTTGTTTATACCCTAGTTCCAAGATGCCTGAAAGACAGAGTAGATCAAGTTCCAGGAAATATATAAACCACACATTTCCTGTTATACCTGGTGTCTTCTCAGGTCAATATAAACCTGATCAATATAAACCTGAGCCTGCTTTATATTGAGGACACTGCCTGCCATTCCTTAGATGCTCCTCCACTAACAGGCCCACCCCTGAGCCCCATTCCTCCCAGGTTTATTCTGGAAATGGCAGTTTGTCTATGTATAACAAAGAAGTGCTTTTAGGATTTGGACAGTGTTAAGAACCCCCATAAAATCACTGGGCAGTTGGATAACTTTTAGTTTAATGTAGATATTGCATTAATACATTAGAGAGGAGCCAGTTGAAAAACGACCCAAATTCTTCCTACACATTTTTCTGCATGCGTGAACTCCTTCTTTTGCTATAGTACAATGCAGCTAATCAATTGAAATCACTTTTATTAACTTTTGTCAGCCTTGCCGTTAGTCCACATTTTTTTCTAGATTATGACAATTCATTGATTGTTGACCCCATTTGTGTGTGTGTGTGTATGTGTGTGTGCGCGTGCACGCGTGCGTTCCTTCCTATTTTAATTCTGTCTTGGCTGTTATTTTGCTAGGAATTTAGAAAAGAGAGCCAGTGAATGCTGGCCAGATGCCATTTTAAACTTGAATTTCCAGGCACTAGGCTTTAAAGCTCAAAGTATCTATTGCCAAATTGTTTTCCCAAATTTTTCCCCAACCATATAATCCAACACATGATGTGTTAAAAGGACTGATATTGCCAATGTTCATTTTTGCTAATTTTATCTGTGAAAACGGTAGTTAATTTTAATTTTTTTTCATATATTTGTGTGAGTAGACTAATGGGGTTAGACATTATAACAATATCAGCATAATGAATATTTGAGTTTCTTATATGTAAGGGATAGTAACTGATGGTATAAAAGGACATTGTTTTTTGAATTTCTTTGGCAGGACATACTCAGACACCTACACTCCAAGTTGGCTATAATGTGTTATATGAATCCCATAAATGAAGTACAAAAAGAGGTTAGAGGAGGTAGAAAAATGCTTCTGTCTGGGCTGTTAGGGAAGACTTCATAAAAGACAATGTCAGAATATGGCCTTGCAAGAGTGATAGGATAAAGAAATGGGTTGTGAGGGGTCTAAGGGGGGAAAAACAGTGTGAGCAACTTTCCAGAGCTGGGAGAGTGCAAGACAATCTCATGCCTTTGGGCTCCTGGGCTTGTGTAAAGGGAAGATGTTTAGAAAATGAGAACAGATAGGGTTGGGGACCAGATCACTTGTATTGAGGAAATGGAGAAAAAGCTGGAAATATACTGCATAGATTTTAGAAGATATTTGAGGAAATGTGTACTTTCTTGCAGACAGTATGCCATGTATACTGTTTAACTAACCTATTTGACCAAAACTCTAAAAATATAATTCTGAAATAAGTGTGAAGGGTTAGCTATTTAGGACCAAATGGAAGTAAAGAGGCCATTTGAAAAACATTACATGACCAAGACATTTTTAAAAAGCACCTAAATTAAGGTAACTGGAGTGGATAGAAAAAAGTAAGTAAAAGAGTTCTTTTGAAGTCAAAAGCAGCAAGATACAGAACATGACTGGATATGGAAAAAGCATAAGGGGATACTGATTGCAATTCTAAGTCTAAAACCTAGATATCTGGAAGTATTGTGGTGCCATTCACAAAATAAGTTTAAGGAAAGGATGATTTTTTGAGTTTTTTGCCATTTTTATGAATAATAAGTTTCTCTGTTATTGTGATTGGAAATTAATTTACTAAATTAAGACATCATTTTAAACATAAGTATTCAATTTCTGATGAGTAAATGCAAAAATTGTTTTAAATGTTTCCTTTACCTACATTTTCAAAGAAATATATACCGTAAAGATGAAGTGATGATGGTGTAACATTTAAAGTTGTAATTTGTTAATCACATAAACACTATAAATATCTTAACATTCCACTTGCCAATTATACCTCAACTAGAGGCCCAGTGCATGAAATTTGTGCACGGGGGTGGGGGGGAGGGAATGTGTCCCTCAACCCAGCCTGCACCCTCTCTAATCTGGGACATCTAGAGAGATATCCGACTTAATTGGGCAGTGGGACATCCCTCTCACAATCCAGGACTGCTGGCTCCCAACTGCTCACCTGCTTGCCAGCCTGATCACCCCATAACCACTCCCCTACCAGCCTGATCAATGCCTAACTGCTCCCCTGCCAGCCTGATTGCCCCTAACTGCCCTCCCCTGCAGGCCTGGTTCCCCCCAATTGCCCTCCCTGCCGGCCAGCTTGTGGTGGCCATCTTGTGTCCACATGGGGGTGGCCATCTTATGTTTTGGAGTGATGGTCAATTTGTACATTACCTCTTTATTATATAGGATAAGCTTAAAAATAAAAAAATGTCATTTGTCATTTGTTAAATGAGTGAATAAATATTAGTTCTGTATTTAGTGTAACATATATTTTAAAAATTCTGTTCTGTTGGATTCAAAATTGTGTAAAGCAAAGTGGAATTTTGTTAAAGATAGAATAATTTCTTCTTTTCAGGTCCCAGAAAATGCTGTGAGCTATGCTCAGTGTTAATTATTTCAGTGAGGAAAGTAAAAATAAACAGGCCACTCTTTTAACACTATGTTTTATTATAGTAAATAGAATTATCTGTAACATTTCCCAGTTTCTTTTTTCTTCTTTGACTTTCCCATCTGTTATTTTTTATGCTTCACACCTGCTGAGTCTATGGAAACTAGAAAAATCAACTTTTTTTTTTTGCAAAGATGTATATTTATACATTGCTTTATTCTGAAACTAATAAAAATTGAAAATGTTACTTAAGATTTTGTGCAGTCTCTAATTTGTGGAAAATAGAAACTAACTCAATAAAATACATTGCTAGTCTTAACTGGTATAAAATAACATTTGGTACTATTACAAATACGCGTATGTGAGTTGATTCAAATGTTTCATTATGGGCAAAATATAGATTCACCATTATAAATTATACTTGTTTATTTAAAAATAAGATTATTGTGTTAAACTTTATCTAGTGTTTACCTGTGGATAATTAAAATTACTGTATATGTTTATAAAAATGAGTTGAGGACAATGGTGAAAAGGATCACTATTAATTGAAGAGTTCCTATGATATATTAAGGGTGTATGTCAAACACATAAGTTAGTAAGAGCCAGATCTGACATTGGAATGTTGTGGAAAAGAGCGGAGAAGTGTTTAATGAGAATATTAATGAATTTGTGTCAAAGTGCCATAGGGGTACAAGTTGAGAATGTGGCAACAGGAACCTGTATGTTGGCGTGTTTGTATTAGCTTGGTCTTGAGGTTGAGTAAATGTGGTAGCAGTGATGCCATGTGGCCCTCAGACCATCTTCATTGCCTGCCCCTCCTCCAGGCCCATCCGAAGAGCCCATTTCCCAGGCGTTCTGCACCTGGATGAGTCCATGTCACCAGACCTGGTCATGACAGGAGCTGGAGTCTGAATGGGATCAGTGCCCTTTAGGAAGAGGCCGGAGAGCTCGCTTGTTCCTTCCACCCTGTGAGGGCACAGTGAGAAGGCACCCACTGACTGGAAGCCAGGAACAGGGCCCTCGCCAGGACGTGACCATGCTGGGGCTCTGACTGTGGGCTTCCAGCCCCCGACTGTGAAAAGGAAGTTTCTGCTGTGCATAAGCCATTCAGGCTGTGGCATTTTTGTTACAGTAGCTCAAACGAACTAAGACATCATGAAAGCAAGCAAAGTGGAGCAGCCAACTTTCAAACAGGTGCCTGGGGTATGGTGGGAAGGTTCACTGTCAAGCTGATCTCTTTCTTTCTTTTTCCTCATTTCCCCATCTCCTCACCCCACCAATTTTCAAAGGAATTAGACAATGATTCTGAGTGAAAAATGGATGGGAATAGAAAACAGTGGTGATGGTAGAAAAATATATTTTAAAGATATCTCTGAGGTGGCATTATCATGACGTCCCGACTGATGAGAAGTGCAGGAGGAGAAAAAGCAAGAGCCAAGCATTCTAGTTTAGGACAGCCAACACCAGAAACTGAAACATGACATTGAAAAACCAGGGTTTTTATATATATTTTTGGCCAGGGGCAGGAGCTAGCGGAGACGAGGATATCTGATTTGTGATAACCGTGGCACATTCGGGAAGAGATGCCAGATGGAAACTAAACTCAAAAGAGAATTTGACACCAAAATATGAGCTTATCCATAAAGAGTGTACAGAAAAGGCCTCAAACATTCTGGAGTTCCCTAAGCCTTTTGATGCACTCATCAAATTTATGGACCCTCTCCCATGAAAAACGAGCACCACAATCAGAGTGTTCATAGCCACCCTGAAATTGTTTAACATAAAACTCAAGTTTAAAAAAACAAACAAACAAAGCCCCCCTGAAAGCTGGGAGGAAATAATAGGAAAACACAGACACATAGTTTCTCCAAAGCCAGGGAAACAGAAGAAATATACACAATTTTAGTATCAAACGCTGCAGAAAGGCCGCATAGAAAGATGGTTACAAATAATAGGCAATATCTTAGGAAGAGCCTTTCTTTTTGTCCTTCCTTTACTATCTCCCCAGTTTACCATACTGCCTCTCAAATAATATTCTTCAAGCCATTTGATTTGTTGGTGTGGAAGCTACAGTGGGACGAGTGGTGACGAGGACTCAGGAATCTGTAAAGACAACCATCTTTTCAGGAGTACGTTTGGTGATAGAAAAAAGACAAAGGGTTCAGGAATACAATCCGGTGGACATGTAGTGGCTAATCCGTTGAGAGGACAGATGTCAATGGAGCAAGGTCCTGCAGGACCCTGGAGGGGACATGCTAAAGACCACCGGGGGAGGGTAAGCTGCAGTAATGTTAGAGCTAGCTGCTGGCACAGGGTTCAGGAAAATGTATAGGAGGGAGGAAAGTCCTGGGAACCACATCTGATGGGCTTAGTTTCCTGTGCAAAGAGGAGGCTCCTCATCCCAGTTGTGCACACAGAAGATCAAAGCCAATAAAAATTCCTAGTCAGCATTTCACTCCCGATATAAACGCTTTTGCTTTTACCATCATGCTGTCAATTGTAAGAAGAGATGTAAACACCATCTGTGCTTCCAAATCTTCAGTTCCTTCAATGGTACAAGAGAGATATTCCAGACTATACTCTGGTGGTACAGATCAGGAAGGAATCTTGCAGCTTCCCTTGTCTTCGTTAGTTCAGGCTGCGATAATGAACTGCCATAGTCTGGGCAGCTTATAAACAACAGAAACTTATTCCTCACAGTTCTGGAGGCTGGTGATCCAAGATGAGGATGCCAGCATGGTCTGGGCCTGTTGAGATTCCCTCCTTCAGTTCAAGAAGCAGACTTCTTGCTGTGCCCTCACATGGCAGAGAGTGCGCGAGCTCTCTGCCGTCTTCCTGTAAAAACATTAATCCCGTTCAGGAGGCCTCCACACTCACAGCCTCACTACTTCCCAAATGCCGCACCTCCAAGTGCTGCCACACTGGGGATTAGAGCTCATCATATGCATTTTGGGGAGACACAAGTATTCAGTCCACAACCCCTTGTCATACAGTTGTTCTGGGAGAATCCTGAAGAGACCGTTTAGTCATGTGAAGTCTACATGGTGTCAAAGATAAAATCACACTAAAGAGATAAGGACAGACTGACATAGAGACAACAGTGCAGTGTGATCTGAACTCAACTTCAACTTGTATAGAGGTGACTGGGAGTCTTAAAGGTAGGACGAGGGGACAGGGAGTGGGGAGAGCAGGGACTAGTAGAGTCAGGGAAGTGGGAAATTACAGAAAGTGGGAAGTGGGAAGCTGGTCCATGTGAAGCCCACCCGGGGTCATTTTGCTGACTGGTGCTTATCAAAGTGAGGCTCCTACCCTTCCACAGACTGGAAGAGAGAGCCCTTGTGTTGGCTGGACCAAACAGTACGTTCCTTTGGCAGCCTTGAGTTTTCTCCGGTGGGTACTTTAAGGGGGCTCGGGTCACCTTAGAAAAGTGGCCTTGAGTTGTTAGGAACTATGCTGGCGTTTTCTTCAAGTCCTTGTAAGCTGAGGGTGAAGTCGATGAGAATGCACTCGAAGAAGCCTGGCCAGCGTTTGGTCAGAGAGAGAGCCTTTGTCAGTGGCTGTCCCTGATTTGGTAAGCGGAAACAACCACTCTTAATACCTGTTTTTCTTTCCATAGTAATAACAGAACATCCATACAGTCTAGCCAGACTATTCAGTGTTTCTGTTTCATTAAAAAGTTCTGTCTCATCTTCGTAGTCTTAGAATTAAGTCCTTAATATCTGGTTAGATTCCCTCTTTGCTAACTTACAGACGTTTTGTCTTAGATATTTTTGATAATATCAATCACCCTCTCTTGAAGCTCTTTATTCATTTTAATAAGTTAAAAGGTATGGTAAGTTTGCATGTGTAGCATAATAATTGGAGATACGACCATGGATGGAAAAAAGTACTCCGTAAGAGGTGAGAAGTGAAAGAAGCGAAAGGAGTTTCCACTGAATATCAAAAAATGTGCTTGGTGCTGTGCAAGCTGCTTTATAAATTGCTTTCTTTGTTTCCAATAACAATACAGCAAAGAAGCTGACACTCAGATAATTAATCTGTCAAAAATTATGCAATTTATAAACAGCAAATGCTTAGTTTTAAATCTGCATTTTGTGTGTCTGTGTGTGTGGAGTCCAATTTATTGTGCTGCCTCCCAAATAATATTCCACAGCCTGCCGCAGTTTCCAGTTCCCTTTGTCTGAAGTGGGCTGAAATACATCATATTTATCTGATATTTTTTAGAGAAACGGTCTTACAGTAAGTGAAGTGCTTGGGTTTCTTCTTTATAATCAAGTTCAGATCCCTCATCTGAAAAAGGTTATGTAGTCATATGAAAAACACTTCCCCTGCTTCCCTCAATAGCAAATGTATGGACATATTTTCAGTATGTTCTATTATCTAATGTATTTCTAACCATGTGACTTTGATGCCAGCATATAATTATGCTGATTTCCCCCCAACATCACAGCATTAAGAGTAAAAGGACAATAATAAATATAACGGAATTTACAGGGCTTGATCCACATTCTATATTTAGAATAGGTTACCACTTCCAAACTATCAGGTTTTTAGCTTGTTAAAAGTTAAATTACTCATATGATTCTCATTTGTATAGGAAAAATTTAAAAGTACTCCCTTTTATTATCCTTGGTAATATGCCTAAGTAGTTCTTAGCCTGAATAATAACAGCAGAACTGTTTGTTTTGGAATCCAGCTTAATTCAACAAATATTTATTGGATACCTATATTTGGAAGGCAGTCTGATTAACATTTCGAAGGTGGTGATCCATTCTGAAATTTCACTTGCCGTTCTCTGATTTCTAGTTTTATCTTCTATTTCAATGCTCCCATATAAAAACTAAGAAGCATGATATAGAAATTGAGAATCCCCTTTTATCCTCGTCAAGGTTTTAATAGAACAAAGATCTCTCAAGTGACATTTGAGAATTGCATGGAACATGAGGTGTGCTGGTCCATGAGGTGTTTGCTACCTTGTTCTCTGGCCTCAGCACTCACTCTGTGGTGGCAGCCACAGATGGGAAGGGTTCATTGGCATCCACCTATGCTCCTGTTTGGGTTTCTTCTTTGACCACTTATGCATTTTCCATGTAGCTCAGCTGCCAAGTCTCACACCTACAGGGTCAACCCTTCACTGTAAGTAGTTTAAGTAAAATTCCACATTGACTGCCAAAATGATGCCTCTACCAAGGGATTTGCATTTGGAAAAAAATTAAAAAGTTAGAGGGCAGACATGTCATTTGGTCCTATCTCACTTACAAATTACTCATGCAGACTCAGGGAAGCTTCCTTCTCTTGCTAATGATTGGCCCAGATCTTCACTGCTCATCACAAGCTTTTCATCCATTCCAGAACCCATGTTAATGACTGCAGTACTTGTGGAAAGAGAAGACAAGCCTCTAAAAGTAGTATTTTGCCCCCAGCCTTACTAGATTTTTCTATAGGGACAATTTCCTGCTGTCACTACAGTGAATCATTAGGAACAAAGTCCCCAGTGAAACTTGCCTGGATAGTCAGTGCAGACTCCCTGGCACTGACTTAGCCTCACTTTCTGGAAAGAAATAACACCTGAGATGGAGATCTGGTACCCATGGAATGCTCAGCAAAGTGAGCTAAAAAGCAAAAGACATATTTTCCACTTTATTATTATTATCCTTTTAGTTTAGAGTGCTTTTGTGAAAAGACATAGGTCAGAGGCTCAGTCTTGGGTTTCAGTCCACACTTTTGCAAGTTCAGTGATTTGTGTGTGGCACTGAGACCTGCTTTAATTCTAAATGCTTTTGTTTATCCAAAAGGATTACCTATCATGCCCTGACATATACTAGAGACTCTCATGGGAGGCCTATTTAAAAAAGTAGTCTATATAATAAAAGCCTAATATGCAAATCAACCAAACAGCAGAACAACCAGTTGCTATGATGCGTACTGACCACCAGGGGCAGACGCTCAACACAAGAGCTGCCCCCAGCCTGCAGGCCCCAGGCCCATTGGTTGTCCCACAGATTGGTCCCGATCTCCGGCCAGGCCTAGGGACCCTACCCATGCATGAATTTTGTGCATTGGACCTCTAGTCAATAATAAGTAGGAAGTCCATTCTCATTATCTTCAGAACTTCTTTAGGGATTGATACATTTCTAGACCAAGTCACTGAGACATATTCAAATGTCATGATTCTCATTCATATAGGATTGAATAAAAGAATAACAACAACAACAAAAAGTGAGAAATAAAAGATGAATGGTGGCTGAGCACCTACAGCATGCTAGTGATTGAATTTCACAGACATTATTTCATACTAGGGGCCCGGTGCACAAAAATTTGTGCACTCGGGAGATCCTTCAGCCAGGCCTGTGTCCTCTCATAGTCTGGGACCCCTCTGGGAGATGTCTACCTGCTGGCGTGCCTGACCAGTCTGGGTGAGGGGCTGATGGCTGTTTTCAGGCTGGCCAAGCCCCCCAGTAATGTCCCTCACCCCATTGGGGTATGGCCAGTGTGGGTGATGGGCTGATTGGTTTTTTCAGGCTTTCAGGCTGCCCACAGCTCCCATTGACTCAATGTCCCAGCAAGGCTGGCTGGACGCAGGTTTCTGGGGTTTATCTTCTATAATTGATACACTGTTCCTTTAAGCCAGGGCCTAGTAAGGAAACCTCCTCTCTGCTTCACCTCGCGGCTTCTATAATGAAACAATGTTTCCCTTAGAAGTCAGGCCCTGCCTGCTGTCTATGATTGATACTTTGTTGCAAACATGTTTTGCTTGGAGCCAGGATAAGCAGAACCATCTGCAAGCAGTTTCAGTTTCAGTCCTGCTGCAACGGAAGCTGCCGTTTACTCAGGTCCATGAGTGGCGGCCTCCACATTGGCTGGGCTAATTTGCATACAGTCACTCTGATTGGCTGGTGGGCATGGCTTATCCATCCCAAAGAGAGGGTTAATTTTAATATTATGCTTTTATTAGTTTAGATAGTCATAGATACTTGAGACTTATTAATGGCTTCTAGCTGATATATGTATAGCATGTGAGTGGTTGGGGAAACTAACAAATCTGTTTTACTTTGGTGTACCTATTGGAGATAGGTACAAGGAAGATAATGGAATGAAATACTATGTAGGCAAAAGACTACTTTCATTATTCATTTTTTTCCCCCATAAAGAAAAGAGGAAAGCACAGAGCAGAGAAAGGAGAAAAATAAGTAATTTTGTCATACATTTTAAAATACTTTTCTGGTTAACCTATACTATTTAAGGAAAGAGATAAATTCTTACATCCCTATAATTCTTGGTTTTGCTAATTGGATTAAAATGTTCCATATTTCACCCCATTCTATTTGTTCTTGAACCAGATGATGATACTTGGTAAGCCTAAACTTTGTTGTTTTTGTTTGATTTGGTTTTGGTTGTTTATTTTGTCTTATTTATTCCCAATAGATCATGTCTTAAGATTTAGAAAGTTGTATTATTTCAATAGAATCTAAAAGCATTGTTTGTATTAACATTACAAATATGCCAGGGAGATTGTGCAGTAATACTCATGTTACGTTAATCCATCAAATTGTGTCTCTTCTACTGTGATTATTTCAAATAATTTATGAGGCATAGGATTATTTTTAAGTAAATTATCTAGGGAATTCTTTGCTAATTAAAGATTCTCCTTTCTTCTGATGATTTCAAAGAAAAAATATCTTCAGCCGAAATGGGTGTAAAAATCAAAATATTCTCTGATCCTGACCATAACAAACCTGAATCTATGGTGATTTCTGGTTAAGCAAGAGTTATTTTGTTTTCAAAAACAGTATCTAGA